>DVQP01001308.1:0-16095 GCA_018231745.1 Danaus eresimus | reverse complement strand
ATTATTTATTTGGAAGGCATGTATTTTAATATTTAATTATTAGATATTTAAGATTACGTTGGTAATTTATTGTGTTATTCTCGTTTAGTATTTCTGGTAATCATAGAAGGAGTCATGGTAATCCATACCGTAGTGGTCGCGATTGAAAAACGTGCTTTACCGGACATTTATGCGGAATCACGATTAATATTCGGACCCCATTACGTTATTTCCTTAATCCCCATACGTTATGTCTGTATATTTGCGCAGTTCCTATTAAAATATTTTAAATTTTGTTATGGGTTTTTAAATGTAATTTAAAAAAAAACCAATCATTGGTGACATTCGTTACGATGAATGTTTTCTATGGATTAAATAGAAATATTTATATTTTGTTTTAGTATTACGTGTAATAATAATCCTTTAACTCGTCAGACTATTATGAAGTAGTTATTTAATTCAGGTTTCATTGTAGTTGATACGTGATCTCCTGAGCCACTTTAATTTAGTTGAGCGCGGAACTTAGTGTTCAGGAATATTATCATAATTATACCAAGTCATTATTATGGAACACGTATAATTATACACTTTTTTTGTATTTAAAATTTATTTAAACATCTACACTTCCTTACTGTAACTGATCACAAAACACATTTAAGTTGTAAATGTCACTTGACACATAAGATTCTCGTTTTTTAAGTTTATATTTACGGCTCTTATTTAAGAAAATAAAATGTAAGACTGTTTCAATTTTATTTAAAGGTCAAGAATAATATTCTACGAGTAAAAATTTAAAAATAGTGTTTTGTTTATTTTACTTTGTCATTTATTTTCAGGTTGCCAAATGTATCACTTAATTAATATATCTGGAATGTAATAGTATACGTATTTTTAAATTATTATAGCCACACAGACGTTTTAAAATTATATCCTTATGCACACAAAATTTTATGAGAAAGTGAACAAATTGAGTTGTAAAGCATTTCATAGACTCCAAACGATCGATGAGGCCGCTTCCATAGCAGACAATGGTTTCTCTTTGCTTTCTATTGAAAGTAACTTTCACGTGGTCCTGTAGTCACGGGTCAGATGCGTTCGAGTTTATCAAGGAATTATATAATACATAAAAATAGTATTTGAAGTAATGAAACGAGAGACACTAAGAAATATTTTAAAATTTTATAAACATAAGTAAAACAGACACACAGGACACCCAAACTTTTTCATCAGATATTTTTATAACGGTGCTATCTTCTGTTAAACACTTAAGCTTGTATGTTTTATATATTATTTATGTTTTAATTTCCATGATCGGTCTTTAAAATGTAATTTTGTCGTTTGATGAATAACGAGCTTTAAGATCTTTCCCAGTTGACACAGAAAAAAATTATAAACCAGACGGATCGTTTACATTAAAACCGAACCTAATCCATTACGAAATTAGTAACTACGAGTCTGGCATTTTACTTTTTTATGTATAATATATATATGTAGATATATTATGAACTTTAAATTAAATTTGAAGTGAAGCGCACATTACTTTGTTCTTATTTAATTTATTTATTTTCTCTGTCAAAGATCGTATTTACAAATGCAATTTTAGAGAGGGTAAAATGTAATGAGATAATGGAATTATCAGTCTAATCCACTAATTTGTTTATTATTTTGTATTATATAATTTAAGAAATTGTAAACAGACTGCACTAGTTACGGATACAGTTCTTTTGATAATTGTGGTTTGGCAGAGTAGGTATGTAAGTTTTTTGTTTAAACATAAAACACACACATACACACACGCAGACACACACACATTATGCAATTAGTAATGTACGATAAAACAAAATAACTATCATTTTTAATTTTATTACAGACAAAAAAAAAAGACCCAACGTATTGGTTCTAGTTTCTATGCTTTCATATATAATAAACCATAATTTTGTATAAAAGCCACACTTACTTTATTTTGTTGTGATGTACAGTAAAGTATAGACTATCTTTACTACTCTAAATTATGTCAAAAGAGTTTTTGCACTCTGTGAAACTAATGTTAAAACTGAAACAACTAATTTCTTTTTAAATATTATCTGTATATCAAATACATATAGTAAAAAAATCTTGAGAGTTATAAGCTAAAGTTGAATGAAATTGTTTAGGGATTATAATTCTATCCCTAAACGTAAATATAAGTTTTCAAAAACTTAAAGAAAAATATCTGATATGCAAACGTAATACTGACACTGACACGAAAACGTATATCGGCTATTTTATTTTATTATATACTAGCTGATAACTCCTACTCGGACCATTTTCCGATTTCCGATTTGCGCTTTTTAGAATATTAATAACTATATATCACATGAAGACATCATTATACTTATTATAATAACGTCTAATCAATTATCTTAGAAATGACACGTATTTTGACAGTGAAATCTGTTTTCGTTACTGGGACGTTTGTTATTATTTAACAGGGTACCCGTCAACCCGACCGCATTATTGTATTTTTTAAATCTATACTGGCAATATTTAAATGTCATATTTGCAAGTGTACTGAAACAGTTCTGATAAGCGTTAATGAGTTCAGCAAAGTACTTCGCAACAAAGGCTTATATTATAGTGGTATTCGGCCAGCAATTTATCTGATGCCTCCCAGAATATATGGATTATCTGGCAGTTTAAATAATATCACCAGACCGTGGTTGCGCTGCGCCACGCTGCATAAGAACATAATAGCTATGTGTTTACATTTAATTTATGGTTTTACCGACATTTTCTTTAATTATTTTATTAGAATCTCTTCTTTTTTTTTTTTAATTATTATTTACGAAATAATAAAAGTAGCTAACTATTTTTTTTATCTCTTATTGTATATAACGCCTTTATATCTGAATCATTTACAACTGTCTATTATGATGCGATTTTTATACTTGATTATTAGTATGATTAATATTATAAGTCTCTAGATATTAATGAGTCTGGATTAAAGGTCCAACATTAAACTTTTGTAGATTCGGAGGGTTCACTTTTGCACAACGGCTGTCCTCTAGTTCATAAGTTTATAGTTGTGAGATAGTGTTTTGTAAATGTTATTTTTTTGTTTAAAATTACTCAGCAAGCGTCTGATTATTTTATTTATATTGTTGCAGCTATGACCGTGATCAACCGTTTACCTTCCAGCTGGGAGTGGGTCAGGTTATCAAGGGATGGGACCAAGGATTAGTCGACATGTGTGTTGGTAAGCAAACATTACTCTCTTATTTAGCATTCATAATAATTTTTCATAATTTTAACGATATAAATCGACATAAATCTAACTGAAGACGGATGGAACAAAACTTAAATTTTTCAGTAATTTTACAATTGAAGGTCACTTTCCATCAGAACCCAGATCAACAAAACGTCTGCTATTTGTGCTATCAGTCATAATGAGCCATACGCTCCTTAGATCTAAGATAAGATCAAATCAAGCACGAACTTAAGAATAACAAACGGTAAATTTAAGTTATGGAAAGTTTCAAGTTAAGATAGTACTGCAAAGTAGGTTAGTGTGCTTTTGAATTGATTTAGTTCACCGTGAGTCTTTGGAATTGGGAAAAGACTTTCTCGTTAATGGCTATTAGTGATACCATTATTATAAATAAAAAATAAGGGAGGGATGAAGAAGGTAAAAGTATATTGTTAATTCAATTGTAAATTTTGCAAACTTAATGTATTGAATAATATTATTGACATTTTTAATTTTCCCTAATATAACTGAAAATACAAAATTAATCAGATTATTTTAGTGTAACACATAAATTCTTAAACCCATGAAAGTAATATAAAGGTTACGTTCTATTTTATGACTATCGATTAAAACAATCTTTAACTAATATTTAATAAATATTTTGTCATAGTAATTATATCTTAATAAAAATAAATCGTTACGCTTATCACTTTTTGTATAACAAACATAAAAAATCGTTCATCTAAAGACCTTTTTAAATTTTCTACAAGTGTAATCCTATCTTACTAGAAGTCTAGATACAAAATGTATGGAATTTTTGGAATTCATTTACTCATGATGTACCATTACGAGCTGCACAAAATGAAAAAAGTAGTAAAATCTTTTACTTTAACATACAACGTGACGTCAAACTCCAACGTGACGTCGTCATGTTTTTCATTCATAAATCTTCGTACATTAGATTAATATAAATAAAAAACGGGAAACGCTTCCTATTCAATGTGACGATGCAAACTGACATGCAGATTTTCATATAGTCATGACTCGTGTACATCCAACCAAGTATGCTAATATACCACGTAATTGTCAACCGCCTATTCAAAATTGAATCGTACAGATGCAACAAAAATAAAAATAAACTTTTGATCTGTAATTATTATAAAACCAACGATGCTATCGACTTGATGTTCGTTTAAAATAACAGTATGCTACGTAAACAGTTTTAACTCATTAATCTTCGCACATTATAGTATTAAATGAGTAATTGGAAACCCCTGGCATCTAGTTTGACGATGCAAATTTTTTCTAAATATAAGCTTTTTTCGTTTAAATTCTTTGCTGCGGTTGGTGTGTTTGTTTCGTGGTATTTGTGTTATTTAATAAATAACTTTTAAATGTCCGTGCTGCCATAAAATTAAGGAACATTTCTAACTAAAAATCAAAGGAAGTTCGATGGCTGGCAGCTGTACTAAGTTGTTTACACTCATAAACATTTTATAAAACAATACTTATATTATTTAACAGCTTAAGTTTTATATATTAAATAGTAATAGTGCGCCGTCTTTTCTGTTTTAAAACGTTTAATGAATTAGATATTTTATAATTTCATCAAAAATATAGATTTCCACGTTATCTTTTTCTTTATTCACAAGAAATGGATGCATGTGAGGTAGTACCTAAAATCAAACCAAAGGACAATGAAGTATAAATATATGCTACCACTCGGCCACTCTTGACAAACTAGGACAAATTTAATTTAAAACTAATTGAACAAAACAAAATTGAAAGCAAATCAGACGTGGAAGTAATTAATTTCATAGTTAAATATAGGACCGCGTAAAATGTTATGTCGAACAGCTAGTTTGAAGTTCGGAACAGTGCGAGGAGAAACAACGAAAATATGTTGAAACTAAATTGTTGCAGTCTGTTGTGGTGACAACTTTATAATTACAAGTAACACGCTTAGAACACACACACACACACACACATAATATATACATTATAGGAAATAAAGTTAAGCGCATTTACACGTATATGTTTGCAATGGAATGCATGTTCCAACAAAATTTTGTCATGTAAATTGGTTTTATTTTTATTACTCTTATAATATTCGTGAAGACTGTTGTACAAGTTTTTTATATGATTTTAGCAGAGACGGTCTCTCATGAAACGCGGGAGGTAAAATAGGTTATACACATACAGACGTTGATATGACGCATACAACCCGAAATGAAGTCAATTGTAATCAAAAATATTTTGTTCGTAAAAATTGTATTTGTATTAATAATGTTTGCATTGGATTCATCAGTTTAATTATTCATAACCATAACATATGACGAATCTGAACATTTTAAATAATACATACTGAAAAGCTAAATCATGATTATAAAAGTTACACTATAAACAATATAATTTGCTGCCGTTTTAATGATAAACTCGGATGCATTGCCGTCGTGAGCAAACTCGGGACAAGTAGTAAAATGAAACGGCTCTTGCTCTTCTGTGTTCTTATTTATATTTAAACGAATGGTTTTTAAGTGAAATAAATAAGTGTAATCAAATACTAGTATACTTAAAGTAGCTCGTATTAATGTTCGAATTTTTCAGCTCGAGAAATAAACTAGTTAGACGAGCGGGTTTAATATTCTGGGTTTAATTTTAAACAGGAAGCCTAGCATCAGTTATTTTGCTATATATTTAAGCCTGCGCCATTCAGGATCGAAGTATAAATAGAGGTTTTTTTGCAGGTGAGAAACGTAAACTCGTTATCCCGTCATCCCTGGGTTACGGTGACCGCGGAGCTGGTAATGTCATCCCTGGAGGCGCAACACTCTTCTTTGACGTAGAACTGATAAACATCGGCGACACACCGCCAACAACCAACGTATTCAAAGAAATCGATGCCGACCAAGACAACATGCTATCACGAGAAGAAGTGAGTATAGAAATAGTGTTCCGGGCCATGGACACGGACGGCGATAGCGAACTGTCTAGGGAAGAGGTCAGTCAGTCAGTCAGTTTGTATGGTGAAGGGCCTCTTCCTGTATGCTGTATGGAGTATTATTTTATTACCATTCGTACTGTCAGATATGTTTATGTATTGAACAGTTGTTAGTCTAAAGTTATCATCTTATACTCAAACTATGCCCTTAGGTACCGGTAGTTGTTTTAACAAAATCTAGTTATACATATGTATGTATAGTAGTGAATACCTTATCCCTTTCATAGATATGAGATATTTTATTACTTATATTGCATGCATGTCATGGATTTTAAATATTATATATAAAATTATTATATTAAATTGTTAGTATAATTTAATATTTTAACTTTCAATAATGTTTGTGATTAACGATTGAGAGGCAATGAGATTAACGTCGGGTTTTAAATTTCTTATCCAGGTGAGTGACTACCTGAAGAAGCAGATGGTACCGCAGGATGGTAGTGAGATGAGTGAAGATGTCAAGCAGATGCTGGAAAGTCACGACAAGCTGGTAGAAGAAATCTTCCAACACGAAGACAAGGACAAGAACGGATTCATCAGCCACGAAGAGTTCTCTGGTCCTAAGCATGACGAACTCTAAACTAGTTCTAGCTACTTTAGACGCCTCGCACATCAAACTCAGTGGCAGTAACAACCGCCGAAGTCATATTGTTTGTTTCTCTTAAGTTTGGTTATTTAAGCGTCTGTTTTGTTGAATATTTCGTACTTAGTCCACTTGTGTTGTTGGAGTCGTGACTTTGTTATAATTAGGTGCAATAATTTTATATACCATAGAATGTTTGATTATATTTTTCTTATATTATGAATTGAATTATATTTTTATTTGCGTCTGTGAGGAACGTTGCAGTGTGTTCAAATCTCAGTTTTCTGTTTAAATTTAGCGATTGCATCTACTTTTGCGGAGAACATCAAATGTTTTTAATACTTTTCCACCGTTATATCTCATCGTGATAACCGCTATTTTCAAATCACTGTTTAAAACGAATCTTTCCGGTAGTTCCATTATATTGGTGAATACTCGCTTTTATTTTAAGTGTAAGTTGTATTTCAATTGTCGTCATAATAAACCAGTAATAAATAAAAATTGATTTTAACGATTGTAAAAATAAAATTAATAAACCGTATAAATGATTTTTATTTTACATAACTTTAATAGCTATTTATAATTATTTCAATATGATGTGAACTTTATAATTATCATATTAACGTAACAAGTGTCTGCAACACTCTTAGACCTAATAAGAAGATTATTTTTTTTTCATTTTCGCTTGAAGGATTTTGTAAAAAGTTTTTTTTTAAATTACTTTAAAATCTTTATGGCGCTAGAAAAATGAAAATGACACAACAGATCACATCTTCTTTGACTGAGAATTATTGATCTGTTTAATAACGATAACATAAATAAAGAGTACCAACTTATAAAAATATCTATGTATGTTAGTTGCTATCGTTATATAAAACCTAACGAAGCGATTGTTGGCTTTTCAAAACTATTTAATATCATGTAGAAAGGAAAAAATAGGGAATCATTAATAAAACACAAATATAGGTATAGGTATTTATAAATTACATTAATATTTACAATACTTAGCACAGATACGGAGATTGTAAAGATGTCGCAAAATCATTTTGAAAATAATAATAAACACACCTTGAGGGTGGGTTTGTATGTATATAGGAAGTACTTTTGTATATTAAAAGAAAGAAATCAAAAAATTTTCACATCACAATTCATTACTGATGAGACTGTTACAAGATTTGAAAGAACTATGTGTACCCTACGACCAAACCAGATCGGTCCGTATTATAAGAGCATTGAAACATAAAATATAAAAGGAAGGATTTTGATTTTTCTTTTAATATTTAATATAGTTCGAATCAAACTTCACCGATATACCAACAAACCCTCACCAGAAATTGGAATCTAAGTTTAATTGATCGAGGAGTTCACTGCGGAGTTAGCATTAGCAAAGATAAATCGCAGTGAAATATTAAACGGGTCCAGGTTTATGAAAGAAAATATTGCGTAAGACATGTTCTAGACAATGGTTTATTTATAAAGCTATCTATAAGATAAATGCTGTGCTTAAATTATGATTATAAAATCACTTCAGACCCGAACCCGTGGGGTACATAAAATTAATATTACAGGGAAAAAAAAAACTTATTCATTAAACTCAACTCTGCTCACTGACGCTGAGATATTAAAATAAATAACACGATGATAACCTGAAAGAATGGAAGTGTGTTTTAATATTAATACAGCAAGCAACATGAAAGACCGATAAAACAATAAATGAATTTTAAAAGTTCTTTAAAACAGGTACTAAGTTAGATGATACAATAATTTATTATTAATTAATTTAGAATTTTAATATATAAGACTACTGTTACTTAAAACAATCTTAGCAACTGATATTTCACTCAAAATCATAATATTCAGAAATCCAATAAATTAAGTTATTTACGCTTAACATTTTCCAGAGTTTTTCGATCTTATGGTAGTTTTTGATAAATAGCCTATGACAGAGATATGTATATGCATATACGAATACAAGCTTAATTTCTTGCTCTTTTTAATATTTCATACGTATTCATTTGATATTATTTTGTATTATACTTACAATATTACTAACTAGGCCATGATTGGTGTCCGTCGATAGTCCGATTCACTGGAACAATGTACATACATTAATCCAATTTTTTATGTCTATCAATACAGTATGAAACATTCATATACAATTTGTTACTTTATATAAACGCTTTGACAGTATATATATGATTTTTTATAATCAAGAAAAGATATTATAGAAGTTTGGAATATTTCAATGCACAGTATATATATTGGTTAGGCATATATTTTTATTTATAAGTACTTCTGTAAATGGTTGTTACTCAAAATTGCAATTGCGACTTTAAAATGTTCCAAGTAAAACGTGACTATACTAAGACTAATATAATTTTAATTTAATGTCTCATTACGTTTAAATTAGTGGTAAAAGTTTCGCTCAGCTGTTGTTAAATATATTACTGTTAAATGTCACATATACATTTCGTATAATTAAGCACTTAGAGTACAAAAAAATTATAGAAAATTAAAATAATACTAGTTCTATCCAAATTATTCATTAGTAATATAATTTTGATTATTTTTAGCCTGATTATTGGTTAGATTGTTAAAAAGATTGAAACGAGAACATGAACAATTTTAAAATTTGTACATCAAAATGGATAAGATATTGAAACATGAACACTAAGATAATAATAATACGTAATAAATTCGGGTGGACAGCTTAATTGGACGTGAAACTCCGTTTCTATTTTAGTTATATCGTAAAATCGCTTCCGCATCCAGAAGCCTGACATAAAATCTACAAAAAACTTTTTGTATCGTAATGTTGTAACCTTTACTGTCTACTTTGGGAATAATTTGAGAGAAATGTATTTATTATTATCAACATCATTTGATATTTACTAACTACTTATTAATGCAGTGTACTTAGAATTTCGAATTCCAAATTTTTTACATTTGCTGTTATTGTTAGATCATTAGATACTGTGTTACTAGATACGTAAATCTAATTTTTAACTTTCAAAAAACATATCAATCATTAATCAAATATAAACTCCCCTTTAAAAGTTTATATCTATATAGCTAGGTGTGAGGAAGTAAAGAGATTTCAGATGTAGGCAGCGTTTGGGTTCATAATAAATCGTCACAAAATAACACGTTTATTAAAGGATCACATGTTTAAAGTCAAGGTTATAAAAAAGTTTTTTAAAATGATCTATTAAAATAAAAAGTTTCATTTGGTTCAGCTTTATATTAACGAACCGAAATACATTTTAATTGGAATAATATAAATAACTTGCGACTCCGGCCGGGAATTTAATAAAGAAATTGCTATTGTTGATTTAGGATATGCACTGTAATATTTTATTTATATGAAAAATATTTTGGTATGTATAACCTCACATTCTGAACATACCGATGTTAACATAATACATTACTTGAGTAAAAAATAATTGTTAACGCCCATAGTGTTGTATTTTTCTATATAATTTGTTTCAATTTCAGCAAATGATTGTGCTATCGCTTTGCAAGCCACACATTATCAAAGAAGTAAATTATCACAGTAACTTATTATTAACAAATGTGTTCTATAATATTAAATACAGGAAATAAGTTAAGTCACAACCAGAAAGCTTGTTATCAGTAGAGCGAATTGTAAGTGAACATAATTGTGTCAATATGTGCGTGTTCTTATATTATAGTATGTCAATGAGTATGTCTGTGTACAAACGTTTATCTGGTTGTGTGTGTGTTACTTTGTGCCTATGTGTGTACTTACTGGAGTTTCTATCGACGAGCCTGTTTCGGCGACGGTCCCTAGCGAGCGGACGTCTCTTGGACGCAGGGCAGCGTACAAGGCTTTTTATGATTTCTTCGTCAGCTGCCGCGTCGCCACTGTAAGACAAAATAATGTAAGAAGTCAATCATAAATTATATGTTATAATTATTATCATAAATTATTACTTTCTACGTTCTACTTCTGCTTCCGGTTAGGCAAATTCATAACTATTTATCATTAATTTGTCTCATCGATGAAGAAATGTATGGTGGTACATTGATTAATAGCAGAATATTTTGTATGGTATTTTATATGGGAGTGTGAATTTGTTCTGATATTTACTTCAGCACAGGGTGTGCGTTCCGTCTGATGTGACGCTCCGGTCCGTCAGCACGCAGCAGTTCCTTGAGGGCGGTGTCCGCGCAAGCATCGCCTGACTTCCCACTGTAGTTGCCCATCTGGATATGATTTTATTTATTCATGGATTATTAACGAACTTTAAACATTTTTTTCTTTAGTTTCTTACAGAATGGCAGAAAGAACGTTTAGTGTTTAGAAAATCTATAACAAAAGACTGGATAAAAAACTCAATAATCAATCCCCTTGTTTGTTCCAAGAAAAGACATTTATAAATTATAAGCGGGATGTGATTAAAACCTCTTTTCTACTAATCTGAATATAAGAATGTAAAACAAAAATATTATAACGGAATTTTAGGATTAAACGTTTTACAACAGTACCAACAAATGTTATTTCTTTTGGTAAGCATGTTATTACCGTAAACTAATAAATTATTATGATTACCCGTATAATTGTAATATTTTACTGGAAGATACACCAGATATCATCATCATCATATCTTTACATATTTTGATGGCTACGTTCTTAGGCTACTATGACCTTGACTAACTACTAGATAATATAAATTACTAACATCGATAATCATTTTCCCTCTAGTCTTATTCCTCTCCCGATGATTGGCCCTCTTTTCTAACTGCTGCAATACTCTCTCTCTGGTGGTCCGGTACTCCAACGCAAATTCCGAGATCACCTTCAACAGTTCTGAGGGCTTGGAGCGCAGTATGTCATCTGACGCCATCCCCACGTATATCAGAAACTTGGTGTATCTAGAAAGTAATTATGTAAAATGTAATATTGTTGTTAAGTTATGTATGTATTCATTACAAACATTTTAATATTTAAACATTCGCTTGCAATTTTAATTCGCACCGCATTGCAAAGCAAGTCTTGTTTAATTACTTACCAGAAAATATGATTACCTGCTCATAACCCTCTTCTTGATAAGTGATAGCAAGATGATCCTTTCAGCGGCATCCGTGAGGAATTCGTTGATCTTCGTCTTGAAAATCTGTGAGCTGTCGTGCTTAGCGACACGTTTCATATGATCCCAGGAAGCTTTGCAGTCGGCTTCTAGTTTCACGAGGTTGGAACTGAGGACTTCGAAGTCGACTTTCGAAGCTCGTATCACGGGACCCACCTGGAATATAGTAACTAATCTTAAAAGAAATAACATTTATAGTCAACAGTTCATTCCATAATTTGGAAGTTTGTTTCTTTAAGAAATTCTAAAGATAAAAATCAAACATTAACGGATTTTTGCTAAAATCTTTCCTATAACAACTTGGACATCAGAATAACAAAGAGTTGATTATAATTTGTATAAAAGTTCTATGTATTTCTTAAGAAAGTTTGCAGGAAAAATATATTTAGTCTGAGGTAGCGTTTCATTGTGTTGGCAGTTGGTGATCATCTAATTTTATATAAGAAGTCAACATTAATTTCTCATTTCTCCAACAATCATTTCCAAAGTTCACACAAATAGAGTCGAGGACATAAACTAGCACATGGATATATTCTCACCTCGCTGAAGAAATCTGTTGTATCTGGGAACTTCTCTATTATCATCTCGCAAATGTGGTATAATAAAGGGTGTTTGTGAACAGTGTCTTTGACCTCCATAACCTTTGAAAGATAATCCAGTCGGAAGCCCTTGACTTGCGTGCCATTAAGAAAACTGCCAACCGACCTCAAGGTCGCAAGTATTACCTTAAAGGTCTTGTTCACTTTAAGCAGTTCAATACCCTGCTTAAGGTCCATAAGGGGTTCGGCTATCTCTTTCTACAATTAAAATTTATTTTTTAGTAAAAATAATTAATATTTCGATAGCGACCTGGGCCGTTACTAAGAACTTATGTGATACAATTTATGTTTACCAAAATGACGAGGTAACTTGGGATAAAAACACAAAAACATAACCGTTATCAAAAAGTTACTTTTATAATTCTGAGTTTCATATTTATATAAAAATATATTTTTTATTTACTTCCAAATTGTCAAAGTCCAGCTTGAAGACCCACAGTTTGAGTCTCGAAGAAAGCTCATTGATGGAAGCGAGGGTGAGAAGGAACTGCTCAGCACTTCCCAGGGGCAGGTCAGGGTTCGCATACTAAAAATAATATATGTAATAACATTGCTTTCATAAAAATTGAATAATGTTTCAGATGCATATCCTTATAGTAATGAAATGGTTTTAAATCTCTGATATCAGTTTATTTTATAGTCAATTTACCTGTGCTTCCTGAATTTTAACTTTTTCTTCTTGAGTAGGCAGCATGGTCAGTAACTTCTCAATGCCTTCTCTTCCGATGACAGTGGCATCCATCTTCATAATGGCTGCTTTTATTGTTTGGGGAGTTGGTAGTTTTTTCATCGCTATATTAATAGCGTTTGATCGCTTGGCGTCCAAGATCAGGTTTCTCTTTGGTTCCATTAGTTTCTAAACATTACAAATTTGATTTTAATTTAAATTTTATTATGTATAAGTATTAACCTTTAGATATTTTTTTATTTTTTTTTTGCATATTTTCAACAAACGAAGTATAAAAATATCGAAAAAGCTAAAGTATTTCGTTTCATAGTTATTCAAAAATTTTAAATAAAAGGAAGGGAATATTGGATCAATTTAAAGTAATACAAGGGTCTAAAATACTTACTTCCTGAAGAGTTTATCCAGATGAGACAACATGGAAAAAAGAAAATTATAAAAGTGAATTTTTAAAAATAAAATGTTAAAAATAAAATAAGTGTCTCGTAAAGAATATTCGTTTGAATGGGCCATCACCCATTAGAAAGTACAAAATTTAATGTAAATTTTCACTAACCTTTATAATGAGATCATTAGACCTAGATTCGAAAAGATGTTCCAACATGTTTGTATCTAAGGCGACTTGGGGAAGATCGTCCCAAATGGATCCTCCAATTTTGGTTTTTACTGGTGCCGGAACAGGTACCTCCTGGATCTCTCTCCAAAACAATTTCACAGTCTTTTTATTCTTCTTTAATGTGGAATTAGCTGAGTCTGTCTCAGTTGGAGGATTTGATGTATTTTTTGGCAAAGTAGGAAAGTTAGTTGGCGGCGGTGGGGGCAGATTCATTGGGGGAAGCATACTGGGAGGAGGAGGCGGTGGTCCGTTAGAAGCACATACTCGTTGAAGCTGTTGACATTCCATTTCATCGTCAGAATCGTGTCGTAGATCGGAAAAGTCCAAGTCGCACAAGTGAAATTCACGATTTAAACAGCCTTTTTTCAATTCTTCCCAGTGCAAATCGTTTTCTGATACTTTAATCTCATGTACCTTTGGGGATTTTTCTATAGTAGGACTTTTTATGATCTCTGAAATTGTAAAAAAAAATATTATAGACAAAAACAAAAACTTTTCGGTCAACATTAATAAAAATAATAATAAAAGGTATTATCAACTTCAGAGTTAGCATACCTTTTGACTTAGATTTGGCTAATTCCTCTTTGGCTTTTGAAACAATCCCAGCCATATCAGACACTCTGATAGGTTTCTCGTCTGTGGTTGCATTCAAAGGGCTGGTAAGTCTTTGAGCAATATCCTTAATACTGTGTTCTCTATTTAACAGTATTTCCCTGTCATCCTTGGGCTCGGGATTAACATCTATTTGTTTCTGCCGCATTGCAACTAGAGAGTCCGCTGTGTTCACACTATGACCTAACGTTCCATTTTGTATTCTTTGCTTTAAACCAGTTGTAAATCTTTGGTTGCCTGAATAAAAAACGGTCGATTTTCATTAAAAAGTGGGTTGTAAGTATATTTTGATAAGATGTTAAGCTATTACAATGGGATGATAGTATGCAAAAATTAGTGGGTTAGAAAAACAAACCATTAACTAAAAGGCTGGGAACATTCTTCCTACTAAAGTCTTCTTCTTCATTCACTGAATTACTGTTTCCATTCATCGTGCTACAGCTATTAGGGTACTTGCTAGATATGAATGAATTCGAGCTGTAACTACTACGACTTATACTGCTAAAGTTGTAGTCACTAGTATCGAAATCGCTATAACTGTATCCGTTAGGGCTTGTGCTTTTCATCAATTCTTGCTGCTGTATTATGTGATGGGCTTGTCTTGCGTATCTGTCTCTTCTTCTTTTGAGGGCTGTACTTAATTCTTTATTTTCTTTTGTATCCAGTATGGATGGCAAGTACTGGGGTCTTTTCGGAGTACTCGTTATAATATTTGATTCCATCATGACTGGTGAGATTGCTGTTGGTTGTTAGTTACGCAATGGTGAGGCAAAAAATAAGTTATGCTAGTTAATTGAACTCATAAAATTAACAGTGATATTATTATGCAATGCATCAAAAATGCATGCAGAAAACAAAAACACGTTACAATTTGCTCATACCTTTTTCCCTCTCTTCCTGTTTCTTTGACTTCCTTCTTGTTGTTGTGCTGAGATTATGACTCCTCTGTCGTAGAGACGTTATCACAGACTCATCTAGTTGCCTTAAAAGGTAAATAAAAAACGTTATATTATGAGAAATCGCTATATTGAGGTGTCATACAATAGTGTTATCGTTTTACAAACGTACTTGAGGGCTGTACCCGTTTCGTCACCGTCTTCATACAGAAGTACAGCTTCGAATATCTGTAACTGACGTAACAAATCTAGGTCCGTTCCTTGCTTGGACATATATAACTGTATAATGTCGTCGATTCCCTGATCCTGTAGGGAATCAACTTGATCGTAATACAGATCTCTATCGGGGATGTTATTAAGACATCTGTTGATTAAAGTTGTCACGTAGATGAGCAATTCGGTGTCAGAAGCATCGAAGTCCTGAAGAATTTTCATCACGTTGTACCACGGCTGCCTAGCGTTGGAAGTGTCAACGGCTACAATTGCCTCAATGAAGAGAAGGCAATTCTTTTCTGTATATTCAACGAAAACTAACAGGAGTTTGAGGGCTGTCTTGACGACGTGCCTTAATTTGCTAGATATGAGTGAATACAGCCATTGAATGCAGCGCTTGTGATTCATCACACCATGCATTCCATCCACGTAGAGCAGAATCTATGAAAATGATGTTTTAATAGCATTATTTACTAACACGTTACTGTTTTAATATACGAACACGTATAATATAAAATTTTAGTTCTCCAGCTAAAATTAATATTGTAGAAAATCTTGAGAGTACAAAAAT
>DVQP01001307.1:0-16095 GCA_018231745.1 Danaus eresimus | reverse complement strand
GCCGTGACGCCTTTACCACAACCCGCCCGGGGCATATGTTTTGGTATTCCGTTTTGTATCACTATATATATGGGGGTAACAATTATTTCTCACTATATCAACTCTTTATAAAATACAGTATTCAGAAAGACTAGTTCATCTAAAGCAGAAAACCGAGTAGGCTTTATCAAGCAAACAATAATGTTTAACGATAATTCAAGTGTTGGGTTTATTAAAATGTTAAAACTATTGTTTTTTTTTATTACTACCCCACAGACCCATTCATATCTGCTTCCATCAGAAGTATAATAGGTTATATATAAAAAGCATTCACAGAGTCTACAGACCTACAGATAGATACTATTTTGTTAACTGTTCATCTAATTGATTTAATTTCAGAAACCGGTTAACTTTAGTCCCGCAAACCCTGACTATATAATTTTATAAATATTACAATATATTTTGCTTCATATTATATGTATTATCATTATCTTTTTAAAACAAAGTTGCGATAATAGATAACGTTGTTAAAAACCTTATCTCGGAAATGAGTTGCGATTTATTCTTATCCCATAACAGTTCGCTCACTACTATTTCTGTGCATGTTTTCTACAGACAATTTTAACTGTTTAATTTTCAACTTCTCTGCTTACAACCGACGTTATGTATATTTAATGAGAGAAATATTCAAATGGCGTTTGGCTGGAAACAATTACGGATGCATGTACTAACAACAAACCAGCAATTAAGGTGTGACAGACAAAAGCTACTTTGTAATACATTTATAATTACTTATTCGTAAATTCCTAGTAAAGATTATAATTGAAGTTGTACCAAAGTCCAATTTTATGTCGATGGTTGTATGAAATATACAATTCTAGAAGACAGTGAAACAAATCTCACTTAAAATTTTCGTTTTCAGTAAAAATTACAGATATACAACTTAATTTTCGGTTTTGGAACATCGTGTTGGAATTGCAAGTTTTTTTAAAAATTACATTTTGATATTCAGAAATTAATATTTTCCAATGGAAACGAACCAAACGAAGAAAAGTATAAAATGTTTTACACAATTTGATAACGTTGCGTATTCAGAAGTTCCACTGCAAGTTAACTTGAATATCATGCATATTTTACAGAATAAATTCTCTCTAAGGTTGCGAAGGAGAAAATCAGAGAGAAGACAGATTTTACAGATAGATATACAAACAAAATCATACCGAACTGCAGACGTGTAAAAAAAAGTGAATCTGAAACACAATATTATATCTGTATATATAAAAGAAATTCGTGTTGGTTACACTATTTATAACTCCAGAACGGCTGTAAGGATATAGTTGAAGATCGGCGGGGAGATAGCTTAGCTCCAGAAGACGGACATGGCGGACGGACAGACGGACGGACACTTTTGAATTCGTCCAACCAAATAAAAATTTTCTAACAAAATCCTCTAAATCGCAACCCGTCGCCTAGCTGACCAGCTATACATTTCTTATTAAAAAACTAACGCGGACAAAGTCGCTGGTAAAACCTAGTTAATATTAAAACTATTAATTTATTTCATCTAGCAAAAAATCATTATAAGGAAGCAATGCGAAAAATATAGGTATAATATGTAATTATATGCTACATTAATTGCATGCCAAGGGTCAAGGTGGGATCATTCAAACAGAAATAAATGTTTGTAGACAAGTTTTAAAGTAAAGAATATTCTAACAGAATATCATCCATTGGGAATAAGACTCCGTTCCAAAAAAAATTAGAGCCTTAACCAAATTTCTGTACCGACATGATTTTATCAATTACAATCATTAGAATGTTCCTTGACGTTTACGTGAACAACTTAGCCTTGAGGAGTACAGCGTCTTTTGAAAACTTATCAGCTGTGACCGGAACATCAGACACAAACAAACATACATACAATATATGTCAATTGAAACAACATAGAATAAAAAATAATTTGTATTTAGTATGTCCGCATGACATATACAAGATTTACAGTTAGGAACTTAACATATTCTAGAAGATAGCATTACAATCAATTATCACAAGTCACAAAAATAATGACATTAATGATTAGGGTGATTACTGCGTTCTGATTTGATAACGTCGCTACAAAAATATAGCTACAGTTTTATCTTTGATTAATATTTAATACGCTATGTATTTATCGTAGCTGTGTTCGAGTTTTCATAGATTATATAATTAGGACAATTCTAATATAAGAATTACAATATTTTCCTCAAACTGTTGAAGTCAAACGAGTTATTCATTGATATCGGAGCATGACACAACTTAATGCCCCAGAATTTTACGTAGCTCAATATTTCGAGGTAAAATTGAACCTGTCACAATGACAAGTCGTTTTATTGCGTAATAAAACAGTATCAAATAGCGTCCACTAGTGATCAAACCGCTGTGTTGACCACACGTACCAAATCGTATAATCATGTTTCCTATTACTGATCCGGCTGTTAGTTCATACTTTCTGTACTCCAGTATCCTGGCTCTAAAAGTTCTGTTAATGGCTGTGCTAACGGGACGAGTGCGTTACGGTAAAAAGATTTTCGCGAACGAAGAAGACGCTAAATTCGTTAACGGTAAACTGAACTTAAATGATCCAGACATCGAAAGAGTACGAAGAGCACATTTGAATGATCTAGAAAATATACCAGCGTTTTGGTTGCTAGGAGCTTTGTATGTGACAACTGGTCCCGCAGCCGAATTTGCTTGTGCTTTGTTCAGATGTTATACAGGGTGCCGCATTGTTCACACTTTCGTGTACGCAATAAAACCCATGCCTCAACCTGTGAGGGGTATTGTATATGGGATTTCATATTTAATTAATTGTTATATGGCGATACAAATTATATGGCATTACATTGGTGCTCTGTGATATTGTGTAACTAAATTACAGGGTTAAGACCTTTATTTTATAACTACAATGTTATATATATATATATTTACCATTTTAAATGTTTGGGCACAATAAAAACTTTTTATGTTGTATAAAAAATATACATATTGTAATAGTATATTAATGTTAAAAAATTTATAATATAAGATTCCAAATATCTGATAATGTTTAATGTTCAATAAAAGAGTCAAAAGTATTAAAAAATATATAAATTGTAGTAAACGAAGCAATTTCTTCGTAACAATTTTTTTATTCATCCAATTTCAGTACAAAACGATATATTTTTTATACTGAAACAATGTCTGTATAAAACCGACGCCACACAGAAGTTGAAAACACAATTTGTCAACATACTGCACCTGGCAACGATTGATTGATGAAAACTAACGCTATGGACGTCCGACACTGCACAACAGCTATATTTCTTTAAACATAAACAAAAAAATCATCAATGACTTAAATGGGACTTTATTAAAAACTAAAATAAGTGTTTTATCGTCTTATTAAAATAAAGGGAAGAGTTATTTTGTCTTTGCAACAAATACATTTCAGTATACGTACTAGTTAATCGAGGCTTAACTATCAAGACCCAATTATAGATGTCCTAGAAAATAACGCCGGCAGAATCGAAGCAATTAATTTAGTATATTATGTTCCATTTATTTTAATTATAAATGAGCTTTTCTAAACATCGTCTATTAAATGCATTTTTATATAAAGGTTGACTTTTTAATTATGTTTATTTTAGTAGGTCGTAAATGAAGTAAATATTTAATATCTTAATATTGAAAACGCCTGATTGTTTTTAATAGCATTTATCGTGTCTAATTTATTTGATATTTATTTAAAAAAATATTATTATAAATAATGAACCTATAGTCGATTTTATTTGATAAAGGCTGGCGGATATCTTTCTAAAAAATGAATTATGCAAACAAACTAAATACATACTTATTTGTTTAGAAATCATTATCGCCGCCAAACGTAATACATATAGATCACAAATATTCATTGAACCTTCACATAAAATTTTATTTGAAGTTATCTGTTTTAAAAAATTCAAAACCTTGTTATTATTGAAAAATGAAAAACAGACACAGACTTCATTTTATTCAGTTCCATTTACCCTTTCTATAAGGATTAATTTTCTTATTGATATAACCTTAAAGATGATTTTACCGATTGTTTAACAATATGAGATTCGCTAACATCTTTTAAATTTGATTTGATTTTATTTATAACATTAGAGTTGTTTTAATGTAAACGCAATTTAAAACAATCCATTATTTTTAAGTACTATGGGTCATACAAGTATTGATAACAATTGATTTACTATAAAAAAGCCGGCCGCAGCTAAACACACCCGCAGAAATAGCATTGTAAATCCAGTTTACTCCGACCGCGGGCATCGGTCACGGGCGTCAAGTGAACCTAAATTAAACCGGTAAGAAATATTTAACCTACAAAATATTTTAGGATAGATATACACAGAACGGTATAACATTAGGGATTATTTGCAAACAATTCGTTTATATGAAATAATTTATCGATAATATAAATAAAACATCCAGCGACTCTGTAATCGCTAGCCGTGTCTGGTCAATAAAGTGGAGATTATTAGCAACAAACGTGACGTCACAAGAGGGAATTATCGGCTGGTCGTCCATCTCGCTCGCACATGTGTAATAATTTTCGGTCCTTTTCTAACATACGAATACTTGAGATTGCGTTGTCACTTGTCTATGTTATTTTTGCACAGAATAATAATATACAGAAAAATATTTCATAAATTTAACCGGCAAACATTTATATATTATAGTTGTTGGCATTATGACAGCTTGAAAGTTTTATAGGTAGATAGGACTAGTTGAATGTTAATACATGTATCCTTCTTCAAAATTTAGTATGATTATAAAGCTTCTTCTGGGGTATTTTCTAAAAAATAATATACGTTCACTTCTTAAATTCAATTTCTATAGAATGATTTAAAGAGTAGATTTAATACATGTGTCTTTAATATTATATTATTATGACTCCTGAAGTAATTGTTTTTAAGGCATTAAGTAACCAAATACGAATTTCATAATAATGAAACCACATTGTGTGAGACGAGGCTATGTACAAAATGTATGGAAAACGTACTCGTATAAACCCTTATATTGATATTATTTAAAAAGAGGTGAATATGGTAGTAATTAATTCGTAAACATTTTGTATAAATTCATATTTGATGTGAACGCTACCATAAAGTAATTAAAAGAAGTAATGAACAATAAAAAAAGTAATTTACAACAAAAAAATGAGCAAATTACTTCTTAAAAATCTATATACCAAGTTGTATTAAATAGTACTCTGGGCTACAACATAAACATATAAGATTGTCTTTTAATCCGGCTTCTTAATGTGATCTGATTATTGATTAAAACACGACATAAAACATCCAGTTGTCATAAGTCATAATTGACTTTTCACACCAAAAAGCACGTTTTGAAAAATAAGGTGTTATCTTTTGGTCACATTCAAAATTAGAAATATATAAGTTTACCTTCTTTCAGTATTTATATATGAATATGAATGAAACTGTAAAATAAGTTATTATATGAAAATTAAACACAATTATCACAATTATAACAGAACCTTCCGTTCGTTAACATCCTTTTACGAAATTTCGATTTAACCCCTCTTTTTATTTACCGAATTTTTTAACATACTATTGCCTTTTAAAAGGTCAATTTTCATAAAAAGCAACATTTTGCTCGGAACGTATTTAATGCAACTGATTGTACGGTTATGATCACTGTTCACTGAGCGCGAAGATATCATAAAATAATAGAAATTGTATTCGGTTTGGTATATTGGATAATATTTTGATTATTATCATCAAATCAATACATATTATATAATAAAGTCCCTCGCCGTGTCTGCCTGTCTGTACGTTCAAGATAAACGGAAAAACTACTACACCGATTATCAAACAGCTACCACCACTTGATAGCGTGATTTTCGAGGAAGGTTTTAGTATATAATTCGTTAAGTGTTTTGTATTTACTTGTGTTTACATTAACGATATTTGTTTAAGCTGTCAGAAAAACATGAGCTGTTTGCGAGCTTTTAACGAAAACACAGCCTAAAGTCTTTAAGATATAACAAAATAATATATGGTGGAATTGTGTATCTTATGTAGGTCTACAATAATGAGAGCGGTGGCATATGTCTATACCTTAAGTATAAAATACTGTGTCCATTTTAGAATTTTTAGAAATTTACATTCCTAAAGCGTTTATTGGAAAGATATATACATAATACGATTTTAGGTCTTATCAAAATAAATTACTTTGTTTTCAATCCGACATCAGGATCTGTAAATTATTTTTTAAATCATTTAAATCGGACGTACCATTTGAAAGTTATTATGATACAAGTTTGATAATTCTCAAAATAAAATATGTTATATTTTTTGTGAAGAGCCCGTAAGAAGCTGGGATTGGTACCTAGTATCTTTATATACTTTTATTAAATAGGCATAAACATAACTTTTAAGGCATTTTGGAAAAAAGGGATGAAATCTCTATCAAAAATCATGATATCGTATAAAAAAGCCGAAACAAAATTTTTAAAATATATAAATTGTCTAATTGTGTTAATTATTTAACATATAACATAAAACTTATAACAAATATGGATGCCCATTTTATTGAAGTTCCGAAAATTTCTATAAATCTGATTAAGACGGCCTCTAGGTAGAGCACACAGACCATAAAAATATTTGCTTACAAAACTTTATTACTTATTAAATTCACACAATATTAAAGGTACACATACAAATATGATTGTACCTTAAAATAACGTAAGTTATTATATAGAAAAATTCTACAATTCCAGAGGAAAATATATAAGATCCTCTTATAATAAAATGAAATATGAAATGTAAGCAGCGAATGAAATTCATAATTTAAATCACTTTGAAATGTAGACATACTAAACGTGGACAATATTGGACTGCATATATGCATTTCTAAGATAAATCGTCAAGGATCAGTGTAAACTTGAGAATCCAATCTCGATTTAATCCCGGGACGTCGGGATTATTCACAGACGAAATTGAATTACATTAGAGCAAAAATGGTGTAATCTTATATCAAAGCGAATGCAATGATTAAAAAATTATTTAAATTAGAAGTAGTTTTTTATCAATGTTTTCAAAGATTCATTTTTGTTTATTAATTATATTTATTAAGAACATTTTTAACAATCCACATTATATTTATTTTTCGAATAAAAAACTACAAGAACTATCCTCTAAATTTAAAAAATCTCGAAAATATTTTTCCTCGAAATTCGAGATTTAGGTGGAACATCTCTAAACAAGTTGTAAGAAGAATATATGTATATCGTTTTTAAGACATCGCTTTATACAGAACAGAAACATTTTATATCTGGCTCAAAAATACAAGCGAAAATAAAATAGTGTCTTCTGTCAACATGTAACATTCTGACCATTTGTTTAGACAAACATTATATGGTGGGAAAAGATATTAGAATTATTTTAGATTAAGAGTGTATTTTATGAACATTTCATAACTCTAAAAAATGCCTTAATAAAGACTACAGTTAAATGAGAAAACGTTTTAAAACGTGTGACAAAATTTCTAAACTAAATGTAAAAGTTTTAATTATCTGTTAACATATAGATTATAAAAGCTTTATTACAAACATTAATTCAAACAAGTAATAACAAGAAAATTATTAATTCTACAGCCCAGTGAAATATTTTTGATTTAACATCTATTTTAAATTTCACCTGTCACTGTCAGTAATATTCAATGTAGCGATGGCTGAAGTTAATTATAAGGAAAATAATCAAATTTCTTAAAGCGACAAAATCGCTTGATAGACAAAGTAATTTTCAATTTTTATTTAATGACCTAACAAAAATTGTGGATACATTTTTATAGCGATTGGATACTTTCATGTAATTAGGAAAATTGACATAAAAGCAAAATCCACCGTTAATGTAATTTCGATACTCGGAATGTTTGTCTGCGAAATTTTTAATTTATCTCATAATAACTTTGGTCCAGTGGCCAATTTGTGATATTAAAGCCATCCGAACATCCAACTGACCGATTTAAAACGTTTCACCATTTTAATAGTAGCCATTTTGTATTTAATGCGTGCCGTTACGATATTCATTTTTATAAAGTCGTCCCAAAATAATAAAATAACCTCTATTATAATTAAGAAGCAGAACAAAAAAGATTAAACACCTTTGGCTGTCCTTACCTTTGTATATAAATCGCAGGAGATTGTATGGAAGACCTTTCCATACATACATATATCTTTGCCGATATCCAAATCTTTCCAATGCCAGAATTCTCCGAGGTCGTTCTTTGGAATTTTTCCACGCTTCACCATCCGCCCTTGCCATAATCCAGAATTCTAAGGAAAATAATTTCTCTTATAACACTTAGTGAAACTTAAGAAAGTAAATCAGAGTTTTTTATAGAATATAATAGCTATAAGAAATTTAATAAGTTAACTTTTTATATTATATTGTGTATTAGTTAAAATAAAATATAAATGTAAATAAGATTCAATAAACCAATGCAGGGTGACCACGTTGAAAATAAATGAATGAAACTCAAAGCCTATGTGCAAGGTTAGCATTTGTTAAACAAAGCCTACATTCAGCTGTTAAATATAGACAAATGCGCTCATTTGTAAGCTTCGCGACTTCGTTTCAATCTAAACGTTCCATGGGAACGCTGAATGTTGAAAAAGAACATATCATTTTATGAAAACGGTCTCTTTGAAGTCTGTATTCATCAAATGACAAAGGTAACATAATTTAAAACTGCAATTGAACTTCTGACATATCCATTTCTATTTATTATTAAAGGAAGCTTTAACAAAGGTACAGCCTTCTATTTCAATGAGATATTCTATTAAAAACGATATTGTCGATTGTGTCATATAGAAAACATATACGAGTGAGTTCCAGTGACTGAATCTATTGAAACTGAGAACGTATTGGTATTGATTTTTCACTTAGTTATTAAGAAAAGTATGTATTTGCAGCATGTATTATAAATTTTGCTTTTGATCTTGCAAATTTTTTTATTGTAAGTATAATAAAAGTGATTGAATTTAAAGGACTAAAGATTCCTAATGATGAATAATCATCAATCATCATGGTTATATTAATAATTGGAAAGACGAAAATCACGAGCTTTTACATCTTTGAGGACCAAATCCCTGAGACGCTATGCCCAAGAACCGTAACAGAGTATCCTTGTGAAACTATAACAAATTAATGATTTACAACATGAAGTTTGTTGACGACAAAGCTATTTGATGCAAGAGAAACGTCAGCTCCTCGGTACTATTACTAGTTGTAGTACAGAAGAAAATTGTTGAACTAAGCAGTAGCAGTAATTACTGCTTCAAACAGTGTTCAACTTATTTAACTTCTTAAACAAGCTAGAAAATTATAATTGCTGTGTTACAGTTGCTTATCTTTTCTATTATAGATATAATAAAAATATCTGTTATATCAAAATCTTACGATCTTTTAGCATCTTTAACTTTATTGTCTCTTTCTTAGTATAATTAGTATAATAATCTTAGTATAATTAATTTAAAACAAAGCGACTGACTCAAATAATCGAATAGAATGCATAGTTACGTTTTTCAGAGTGTCAGTTTGCGTTTGATTATGTCAAAGAGTTATATAAACATGAATTAGAAATAAGGACGTTATCGAATGTTTAATTTGATTTTAGATCAATTTGGTTTTATCATAATTTCATCGTGTGAACTGATAAAACGATTACACCCACTGAAATAAAGCCTCCAATAAGTAAATGTGTAAAATACATCAAGAATCCCTTAGCTTAATAAAATATTTCTAAAAATGAAAACCCTAGCCTGAGTAAAAGCAAGCCAGCTCCATGAAATCATCTTTAACATAGTCCGTATTTTATCCAGTATTTTTATAACAGATCTGTAAATACTTCAATTCTTTCAAGAAATCGTAACTGTTTGAATCACTTTACTCTTTCTAATTCACTAGAACACTTTTTATTGTTCAACTTCGTTACCTAGAACAAGTCTAACAATCACTTTTTCCCTTTTTGCGTCATTGTGTTCCAGGCGAATCAATGGCTATTTTGTGCATTTTTCTCTTTCATTGGATTCTTTCACCACAAGTTCGAAAGCTCTTTGATCGCAGAATTCAATTATAACTTTTTGTACTAATTAAAGATGTTCAAGTAAATATTAAAAGAAACCGTGGTTGATAAATTCATGGAGACAAAATAAGAATTTTTATGGAACATTTATTTATATTTATAACCAAATAATTAGGTAAGACATAATGTTACTCATACATTTTGTACACGCTATTTGTGGTTACGCTTAAATAGCTAGTACATATCAGTGGGTACATAAAAAGCCCACTGCAAAATTGTGACATTCAAAAAGGTCATTATTCAGCCAAAGATATTATATAAAAAGAGAAGTATTTCAAAGTAGTTCATAGTTTTATAACACGAACTTATAAGTCATAAATGCAAAGTGAAATTGAGATTTAAACTCAGCTGCGATATAAATGAAATTAAATCAAAGCAAACATTTTTTAAGCAACACATTTCTAAAGGAAATAACAATGATTTAAACTATTAAACAAGCCGCATATAGTTTGTCTGATTTATCTCGAATAAAAAATGTTAGTCTAAATTATCTGTACGTAAGTTTTTAAATCTTTCAAACAAAGGGATTGTAGGGAAAATCCCAACAAAAACATAGCCCAGCCTTCCATTCCCGCAGACAGTAAGGAAACATTACACTTATTTATGTCTAGACCAACTCATTTATTTCCTGAGTGAAGTAACAGTTTTTATTTAAAAATACGTCTTATATAATTAATCACGAAAGTGCTTCTTATTTCAACGTTGTTACCGCAAAACATTTGTATGTTGCTTTCTTTAGTCAAGAACCGTTCACAAATATTTTAAGTTCCATTCAGAGGGGCGTGAAAGAAGTGTAGTTTTATTTAATATTTATAAGATCGCCACTAGACGCCATAAACCTAAGACAATAAACAAAACAAATTGAATCTTATGCTACACTTCCGCACAATATATCCTGAGTGGTGTAGATATTGGACGTAGGATTATGCCTTTGCTTGTCACAACCAATAAGGTGCAATATATTATCTGTGATTTCGTAAGAGTTCAAAAAGAAAATTGTCTTGCATTAATAATAGGGTCGAGCTGTAATATGTTAGTCCGCATTGGCCTGTTTTCCTTATGTTGCGTCTTTCTTTTAAATTTATGTTTCCATTCTCTAAATGACTTTCTAGAAATCATTTTTCAATGTAAATTGCAACCGTTTAAAAGTAAAAATTACCCTATCTCATTAAAATATTCAACTACGATGGAGATGTCGTATTGATGGCAATTTTAATAAAAATTATTTTACAATACATAGAGATTGTTTTTGTAGAAAATGTTTCACACTTCTTAATTCATTTGTTTCTAATTTCTTTGAAATAAAATTTTTAATTATTTCACTTAGAATATTTTTTTTTAATTTTGTAAAAAATTATAAATGTTATAACACGTGAATTTAATCCATTTACATTAACACAAATAACTTTATTGTAAAAATGGCTGTATTTTTTTGACATCACTGTTTTATTATACCAAAATAATTACTAAGTAATGTTTGTAATATTTGTAGTTTCCTCACCGAATGTCTTAGTCGTATCAAATAGATATCAAGGGTTGAAAAAAGTATCACCATAGGGCTTTGACATATAGAATTTATAATGTTATGTTTTTTAGTATGTGTACATTATTCAAACAAAATGTTTTTGGAAATTTTTAGATCAATTACATGAGAATAGTCGCTTGAAAATTCCGTGGCAAAATTTATCGTCAACATACAAATACAAATACACATATTAACATTAAAATCAAGTGAACTGAAATTGCATAAACCTAACATTCTTTTTATTTAGACAGGAAGTGCTATTTGACGCTATTACACAATAAAAAAATTGTGTAATATAAAGCTATAAAGTTTTATATTTGCGCAATGCAATTTAATTCCCCACAATAAAAATATCGCAATGATGAAAATTAAAAACTTTTCCTCTTGTAATTTCCTACACAGCTTATTAATAGACTACAAGGAAATGAAAAAATATCCTGTGAAGTGAACCAACGCGAATAACACTTAATAATAGAACTTAAAAGGCTATTACCATGTCATAAAAATATATCCAGTAAATATTAAATATTTTACTTATTTATATTTTTAATTAACAACACTATTTTTATCAAGAAACTGGTTTGCAAATAACAGCATATATAATAAACATCTGAGGTTAAAGAAAAATATAAAAATGTAAATAAAACGAGGGTAGGTAGTCAGCTGCGTTACAGACATCGGTTTGAGGCGTTTGAATAATCTGCCATTTCATGCAATAGCGGACTATCAAAAGTGTAAGCCAATTAGCTTTTATTAAAGATTTTCTATAGAATTATATTTAAAATCTATGTTATTGCTGAACAGAAAAAAAGAGTCACCGAAAAGTTCCTGTTTTAGGAAGGAAATAATTTAGCCTGTACACGTCTGTGGCCCACAAAAAATGTATGGCATGTAGAGAAATATTATCTACTCCTAAAGTATTGTGCATATCGTTAAATTTTATGTTGTTTGATATCATCATTACCTATATGCTTATCAGAGATAAAGGCTGGGACCCTTTGCTTTCGAACCCTGCTATGACATTATGTACGACGTTCACGGCTTAAGTGTCTTTAATGCCATTCAGTAATAGATGACCTATACTGCTTCTACAATTAATTTCGGATTCACAATTTTGCACCAACTTCCTGTTCACCGCAAATTTAGTAACGAACTAAGTTTTTCGACATTTATTTTTAAAAAACCTATAAGCTATAAAAAAATGCCTCATATTAATAATAAGTCGTAAATAGTCGTAAAAGCCTTTTAACAGAAATTTTTCCAACTTTAATTCCAACTACTCTAGTACCTATCGGCATTGCTCCAAAAGGACATCTTAGCGTTTAAAGTTATTTTATGATATATATACATAGTTGCAGACTCCTTATTCACGTGGGTTCTTTTCACACGTATTTTTTTTCCGTGGGCTTGTATATTAATAAGTTCATCACAAACATACAGAAGCTGGTCATGATAGCAGTTTATTCAAAACTAACTTTTGAGCATGTTCTCTTATTTAAAATGAAATATACAAAAGCGCACAGACATGTTAAAAACTCTATAAAACAGTATCGCTTTAATAATAGGCTCTAAAAGTATATAAACTTCTGAGGAAATCACGGAAAGATATAGAGATTTTATTCATTCTTAGAAAATAAATAGCACATGTGACGGATAAGGAAGAAATTGTTCGTCGTATTGTGCTTTTAAATTGAAACTTTATATTTAAAACGAAACACGATTTTATTGGCGATATCATATTGCATGGACGTTTTCATTTCATTTGCTTTTCATTATTTTGTTTTAAATGTATTTGTTGTCTGTGTATCGGAATACTTTGCATTTTAATTGCAACCGATAAGAGAAGCGGATATTGTTTTATATTACGTATAAAATTATTATGACATTAATTATATCGACTAAGTGACGTCCTAATATTTTAGCCAATTATATGTGACAACATCAAATATTTACGAATTATAATTCGTATGTATTTAGAATGCTTAAATAAGATTAGCTTGTTTTCAATAAACTTAAGTGTTCCCCTCATATAATTGGATCTCTCTCTGTTTGAAAATTTCATGGCTACCTTTTAAAAGATTTATCAGATAAAGGGTATTCGAGTTTCGACTATTATGCATTAAGTCAAGAACCTTATATAAAGTTAAAAACGAAAAATGAATTTCACTGAAGAGTTTACCTAGCTTTTAAAATCGGATTAATTGAATTTATGAGTGCTGTTGACTTTTAAACTATATCTATCTTCAGTTTAAAAATAAACAAATGATAAGTTTATACACTTTTTCTTTTCATTCTTGTGTTATGTTCATTCAATTCATATTTACTGAACTTGTATTAAAAGAACAAAAAAATGTATTATATATGTCACAACAATTTTATTTTAGCGGTATATTTTAATGAAGTTTTTAGCTAATGAAGCGAACACTGAAATAAAAACTCATAATCAGTTCGACTTTATCTTTGATATATCTTTTTTTTTGTTCGACAATGTTTAAGTTTTAAATGATTCGTATTAAATTACCTTCACTCTCGGCTCTATAACCGTTATGGTGTCGTCTTCTAGAAAGTACACTATATTGACGACACGAACGCGGTAGTTCTCATCGGGATTTTCGAATACTGGCTGTTTGAAGAAAGCCGTGAACTTGAGACATCGCTTGTCATAGTGTACCCAGTGTGGGATGACCGCTGGCAACGCTGCTTGCTTCACTCGCCCATACGTCAAGGACGGATCGTAGCTAATATCAATATGATTATTGTTAATATTTAAACAAATATCATAAGGGTAATAAACATTTATGCTAAATCGAATCTAATGCGGTCGGTTTATTACCGATTATAATGAAATTCATTTCAACGTCTAGAAAGATAAAATGCTTAATTCTAAATTTCTTCTTTTAATTCTCAATTTCCTGTTTACGATAGTATATATACAAAGCGAATGTTTCATATTTATTTAAGCAATTTCTTGTATATGACGATTACGCATTTTATTATACTGAGATAGGATTGGACAGTATCTCGCGTTTGGATAATGTTTAGAACACTCACGTGACAGAATCATCAGGCAGAGCGAAAGCGTTGCTGTCTACGTCAGTAGCCGTCCCCCCGGGACCGCGAATCAAAGTATCAGGGAATCTGTGTCCCTGGTAGTATCGGAGGGAACTGCGAATGTGGTATTGAGTTTTGGTTGGATCCGAGAACGTCAGGCCCGGCAACTTTGGCAAACCCCACGCCATTGTGGCCACTTAAAGTAATATCTGCAATAAGTCTTATAAACGATACACAGAATTGACATAAAAAAGAAAACATTTTGATCACATTTTAAGAAAGCAACATACGTGATATATATAGTTAATTACCCTAGCCTTTAACATCATATTTTAATATACATAAGTAACGATTTAACGCATTCAGAACTAAAGTACACTTAAATAAAGCTTATATAAAATAACTTGTCTAGAATTTCATTAGAGTAAAATAAAATTATTTAAACTTATTTTCTTTTGATTTGAAACTGCATTTCCAACGGAAAGGTGACTGTATTGAAAAGTTTCTTTACAAACTCAATTAAAAAGATTCTTAGGCTAATAAAGAATAAACTGTCTGTTCGCGAATCCATCTGTATCCATTTAGAAAGTTATGTTTTTGCCAACTGAGTTAACTTTACGCTTTTTATACAACGATGACGCTGTTTGTTTGTTTTGATTTCTGCGTCACCGGAGCTTTGTTTTTTATATCAAAAAAAAAAATACATTATCCCCACTTAAAGTTCTTACTTTTTAAAATGACGATCGTATTGAGTTTCTCAACGGTGGAAGCCGTAAATTACATTGAGTACATGGGCTTTGAGCGTACTTCAATCACACGAAATATTTTTATTCCATGAAGGTTATAATGAAAATATTTTATACCTATAATATCATTCTACTGTCATTAAATATAAAGTATAGTTTAAGCTTTAAAAGGGAAATATAAAATGTTTATACTGGATATGGATAACTTATACGTAAATTTGAACATAAATTATTTGTATATAACAAAGCAAATAATCATTAAAATATCTAACTAAATGATTAATCTGTGACTAAAATACAAACATAAAAAATTTACTCACCAAAATGTTCTTATAAACGTACTCAATAATATAGTGTATCAGAAAAAAATCAAAAATCATTGAGATAAAAGCTAAATGACAATATTTTTGGGTAAGACATTAAACAATTTGGTTGCTAAGAAACTGTAAGGTGTTTTCACACAGGTCACTAGCGTTGGATGTTGCATTATCGATTAAACGGAAAACGTGAACCTATTTCGTTGATGTTAAAAACAGTCATAATAATATTAATATTGTTGTTATGAAATGCTATAAATTCGTTTTATAATAAGTGTGTATGAAGACTACAACCAAAAAAATCCAGTTA
>DVQP01001306.1:0-16096 GCA_018231745.1 Danaus eresimus | reverse complement strand
TTTTTTTATTGCACACATACAAGTGAGCACCGACTTTCTTTCATTGAGTCATTAATTAATTATTATGGGATACGTCGTGGATGTTAAAAAGACAAATGAACTAGTCAATGGCCTAATCATTAGATTTAGGTACTATACCTAGATGTTAGAAATTCTGATGTGAAGTAAATTGTATTATAATTTCTTAGTATGTACGTGTTATTTCCTATAGACTCTCTACACCAACATCAATATGGGTAATTGGTATATATAATTATAACATTATATATATGTATATAAGAATAATGAGATTTTTTAAACAAACGTTTATCAGAGAGGAAACGGATTAAGTATTTTACTAAAAATCTTTATCGTTTTATTTATAAACTGTCTAAATGATATAAAACTTGTCGAGAGATTTAAGTAGCCTAATTGTAATTATTTGAAAATGTTGTTTGGAAAATCACAATAATTCAATTAACTTGCTGTAGCAACAAGTTCATTAAATAAACTTAGTTAGTTTGTACTCGCAACACTGTCCACGTCGTAACTCATGAGATATTTGGATTGAAATTAAAAAAAAGAAACATACACACACACACATATATGTGTTAAAGTACGTAATCAATATAGATGAAGTAGAATAATACTCGTACAGTTCAAAACTAATTTCTGTGAGTTTTAATGTATTGTTTAACTAGGACGACATAGTAGAGGCATTTTATAGATAACAAATAGCTGATAAGAGGGTAATGCTGAAGCCTAAAATTATTGACATAATTAAAAAGCTACTAAGTATGTATTTCATACATATTTTTGAATAAATCGAAGTTAAAAATCAAAGTATGTAATAATTTATTATGTATGCGAGTAACATATTTCTATGGCGTACATTAGTTTTCCGAATGCATTTAGTTGTAAATTTTTGTACTATGTATCAAATAATTGGCAAGAAACTATAAAAATAGCACATTTTCACACCGCATGTTATGATTACGTGCTAAGGAACAATTACGCTAACTTAATATATCGACTACAAGATTTATTTGAATTCTTAAATAGTAAACAACTCTCACGGCCGCATTGTTAGCATGATAAGAAAAAAATAGTGCATGATGGTTAAAGGTTGGTTTTAATAACATATGATATATAAATCAAACGGAATGCCTCACGCTTGTTTAAGATTGCCATAGTAGGAAAATTTTATGGCAGTATACATTACGGTTCTGGTATATAGTTTCTTGTAGCGTTTTAATGCATTGTGGCTATGTATGTTTAACATTTAATTGTGAACGGGCGAAATTTCTTCCAGTCCCGTCACATACGCTTGTTCGAGGGAAATAAATAATTACGTACTATTTAATATACTTTACTACTTAATTTCGATTCAAAATCGATTATTGTATCGATTCGAATAATCGTTCCACATTAATCGAAGAAATTCCTATCATAACATAAATATCGTAAAATATGATTTATAAATAATCATTCTGTATTTTAAGCTTGGCAAAAAACCGGTATAATTTTGTTTAGGTTTAGCAATTTAATATTGTTATCGAGTAAGTCATAAAGTCATAACTTTCAAATCATGAGTTACTCGAGTGGGATAGTTACCGCTTAAAAAATCGCCCTACTTTATTCATATAAACTGTTCCATACAAGGGATTCACGGTTTGATAATTTTATATAATGCAAGACATACAAAGTATTTACGAAGTGTTCTTGTAATAAACATGTTTTGTTTACTTTTTGTTTACAAAGGCACCATAAATATTGTTATTGTTCATGTCAAAGCAATTTATTTATTTTTACGACTAAATGATATTATATTTATTTATTGTTTGCTGATACGAATTGTATTTGCGAATTGAATTTTTATTAGAAGACAATGTAAAATGTTGTAAGCCAGATGTTCTTGTTAAAGATAAGAACGTGTCAGGCGTTTTGAAGCTCCAGCCTTAAGGTGCTTGTAAGTGGGCATCTGCGGGCAATTTAGGGCGACATTACTTTAGTTGTTTTGTAGGATAAAAATATTTTAATAATATTTTTTAAATGAACAATGTCCTTCATTACCAAGAGACGTTAAGTCTATCTAGGAACGGATGCCAGTTACCTTAAAACAAAGGATTTTACATGTGATATCATTTCAACAGTTTTCATTGAATATTTTAAATATATGTAAGAAAAAAAAATTAATATTCCATAAGCCGTTCTAAATATTCATGAAAGTGATTTTAATTTAAAAATTGTTCAAAAATCAACCTAATTATTGAGATGATAGTGTTCAAAATCAATATCGAATGAAATTAACTATCAATAGATACATGGTCTACGATCGAGTATACAGAATATATGAATAGAGATGGTGTATTTTTTTTACACAAACCAGTAAAATATAGCTGATTTTGATTCCAGCTTATAAAATGGTCACTCTGTTCGCTTTCGCAAGTATAATTTATACTTCACCCATTTACGTGCGGGTGCTAATTTCCAACAAATACGAGTATTATATTATTATTTTAAAAAATCGCTCTTATGCCATAAAATATAGAGTCCAAAATGTATCCATGTCGTGTGCAATGAAGTGTGCTATGTAATTACACCGTAAGTGGTTATAGGACATCGGATCTACCATTGACGTGTTATACAACGGTCGATGGAATAAAAGCTTTTTTTTTGTTTTTCTGCGTATGTCTATAAGTTATTTTCTGGCATTATCAATTAAAACATTATAAGTTTCATCGTTTATTTCAGTAATATTAATATAAGATGGTAAAACGTAATGTTGATAAAATATAAAAGCTTTTGAACTGACATTTAATGAAGGTGCCTTTGGGGGATAATCCGTAATGCTCTATTAAAGTCTAGTCTTCACTTTAATACAAACGTTTTTAATTTATTACAAAAAACTTTGAATATCTGGGATACTACACGCAACAGCATATAGAAAAATTGGTAAGAAAATAATTATTAAAAATTTATTTCTTCGATCACTGTTTTCCTTTCTTTCATATATAGGTGGTATAGGTTTCATTTATTTATATAGTTCTTTAGTAAAGATAGTTATGTCTAATAAAATATATATCGATCTATATACATATATCCTTAACGGCATAACAACAATTATTTATAAGTGCAAGAGATGTATATCAGGCAACTATAATTATCTTAATGTCTGCTGTTGATAACATTGCACCTTGTCTGTACACATTTTTATTGCGCGCTTATTCCTTGTAAGTAGTAATTCAATTATTGTAGATTTTAATATGGTCATAATAATTGGTCATTGTTTACGTCGCTTCTGGAACTATTATTTTTAAATTCTAGATCAATATGATAGTTTTGTTTAATGAACTTTTCGTTGTATAATGTATTTGAAATAAGCTATCTATGTTGAATTAAAACACTCATAACCGGTGAATATAAGAATTATTTTTATTAGAATATGTATTCAGATTTGAATTTGTTAAGTATAGAATAAATGACAAATATTCTCAGTGGCGTCGCCTGTGAATGATTTTTGTTCTTTTTTTCCTTTATATATATATAATTAGTATTAAATGGAAAATTATTTTCTGCTTACTATGATTTACAAATTTGGAAAGATCTTGTGTTTTTTATAGAACAAATCACAATGTAGTAGGAACAGAATATAAATAACATAATGTCACATCCTTACATTTTCCCAAAATCTTTTTTTACGTATATAATTTTTTTGTTATAAAAAATTCTTTATACACAAACAACGATTCCCTTTACACTGGATTTTGTGTACGACTGTCCTCAGCCTTGAAAGTTATTCTCATTTTTCTAGATGAAAGACGCCGCGTTTTGTTGAAGCCACTCGACCTGAGCGAGTTACAAACAAAACAAGAGTAAAAGTTCAGCTTTAACTAATACAGTAAACATTATAAAGAAGGAGTTACAGTATTGCACTAGTGCTACTAAGCTTTTCATTGTAGAAATTGTTTTCGTATAGATTTTTTAAGATACACTTCGTATAATGCTTATGACCAGTTCTGCTACAGAAATATTCGTTTAATTTAACTTCCTATTCTTTTCTTCATCCCCAAAGACCATGCCATCAAGGCCAACAAGTATTACGGAGCTTACAAACGAACTCACTTAGAATAGGTTCGTCGTAAATTCGTACGCGGTAGAAGTGAGAGCGAGAGGTATAACGGCTACATCTCTCTATAACCTTCTAAAAGACTTGGGCCTTTCTAGAAGTCAATTTATTCTTGTAGGTTTTCTAGCTATTTAGGTTCGTTTCAAATTTGTTTAGATAGAGTATAGATTTCGTTCATTTTCGTTCATCTGCTAAAGCTTGTACGATAGAGGTCAGCGTTTAACGCGTCTTAGATAGGAGCCCCTTAAACCTACACCTGGGTAACAAGTACCAGGCACTGTTGAAGCTCCTCTCACTGTGACGCGATGGATCCGGCGCCCACATGGTGATTTCATAGAACGCTGAGAACTTTTCGTTTCGTTCGTCTTAAGTTCTAATAAAGGATGTAGTTCATCTGCTAGAAAATTAACACATGTTTTTAATCCTGTCTGATATTCTTCTTCTTGTCTAATATATTGAATCCTTACAGATTGATTTTTTTATTTCAATTTATTATAATTTTTCCTTTGATTCTCTTTAGAAGATTATATATTATATTTATACAAATTTTTATATTAAGTATATATAATCTCCGGAACCACTAAGGCGATTTAGATATGACTATATTTAGACATGTTGATAAAAGAATTTATAATCGTTTACAAATAGCATAACAATTTCCATAGTTAAATGTCTTTCAATTGTATTGTTTTTGTCATGAAATATTTAATTATTATTTAAAATTTTAATCATCGAGGAATTAATAAAAATTATATGGTAACAATTTATCTGTCAACTTAAAAATGTCAGAATGATGCAACATTTACACGCATCGAAACTTAAATTTAAGCTTTATATGCAGAATCTGCGAAATAACCCGTGAAACATTTTAATACAACAATAATTATGTCACTTAATATGTCCTTATTACCGTAGCTTTAGAGTCCACTTTCGTATTTTTGTAAATAGTGTTGAGATGGTATTTCTCAGTAATTTAATAAGAACATTCATCTTGTTCTGTTTTGACGGATTCCACGCTCTGTATAAGCGGATTATTCGGTTTTAAGACGAGAAATCGTCTGTTTGTCTCGAAGTTATTGATTCGCGGTGGTATTTACGACAAAGGTATTTTAAAATAGCGTATTCATAATTTATTTTTATAAAAATTAGAATATGTCGCTCCTTGATCAATTTACTGCATTCCATGTTAAATCTGTTTCGAGAGGGAGTCGGCGTCTTTTGTGATGACAAATTCTAACTATTGTCTAACCTTGCGTTATATTTTAACATTGTTAGAATGTCAGAGGCGAGATGAAATTTAGAGTTTAGCCGCCGAAACTTTATCAGCTGTCACGGGAATTTAGTTTTAGTTTGGAAAAATAAGAATTATAAAATATTTGGAATTTACAAATGAAACTGTTTTTTATATCTTTGGTTTCACTATTGTAATGTTTCTTATTTTCAAAGTTGAAAAAATAGGTGACTAGTTTTTTAATAAAAATTTAAAGGTGATAACTTTGAATGAATGTAACAAAAAAACAAAACAAATTATGTAACAGTGATGGAAATAGAAATAATCAGAATTTCAAATATGTTTTGATATATTTAATCGTAATCGCAGGAAGTTATCAATATTCATTACTTATGTGACATTACTTCCTTTAATTAGTTATTAAGATCTATATATAGCTACAGCTTAGTTATCAGAATAAGATACACTCTATAAAAAGAATAATAAATTGATAATACAGCGTCGAGGCATTTGAGCCTTTAATCTTCCACATGGACATATACAGTCTGTCACTTATTGTTAATACAGGTACGGTCCGTGTACGTAGATGTTGTGTCCGTAGTATAGCAGACTTCTTGATTGAAGTGCAAGGGGATTTAGTCGCCAGAGAATTCGTCGCAATTACGCCATTCAATTAAAATAGACGGGGTAATTACTCGTTTCCGCAGACGCTCCAAACGAATACTTAGGATGATGGTCCATGAGATAGGAGAATGCGGTTTCGATCGAGTTAATTCTTCATATGGGACCTTGTGTTAGGATTGAGTAAAACACATTTTCTGGAAATATTGCATGTTGCCGTAAGAAGAACAAAACATCTCTTTAAATTTCAATGCTTTGTAGTTTATATAAGTACAAAAGAGCTAGGTAATAAATATGGAGGAAAATATAAAGTAAGTAGATTCTGAGTGGTCGTTAAAAACGCCACAGCTCGTGATCTGGGTCCATAACTCACGTCAGCAGCTGAGCACGCGACTACATACATTTTATCGGATCACGGAATAATGTGTTCAATAAATATGACATTCCATTGCTATTCTAATATCACTGTTATATATTCTAGTCGTTTCTTGTTCATGATACTTCATGATACTATAAGGCCGCAACATCGTACGTTGTTAGTGAACAAGTCTTACAAAAGTTATTGAGCTTCCGTTTCAAGCTATGGTACTAATGTTTTCAATGTAACTAGAAAACTATTTTATAACATAAGTTTTACGAAAAACAGCTTACAGTATGGCTATCACAAGTTTGTATTGTCACTACCGTGGAAGTGATTGCAATGTGTTTGAATCAGATTCAATAGTCTACTTTAATATTGTAGTGTGGGAAAATGTGTAAATGAATGAAAAAGTGTTCATGTTCCTTGTGTAGTCTGACGATGAGAACTTGAATTTAGCGTAGAGACCATAATAATCTGTGTAGATATTGTACTGCTAATATTAATTTTAAAGGTGTAATATTTTTTAAATTATATATTTACAGGCTATAGTTTTCTTATTTATTACAAAATCATACTTGCCATTAAATCCATTCAGATTCAATGATACCAATAACATAAAACAAGCATCAATTATAATTTAAATAAAGAACAGTAAAACATTACAAACAATTATATTAATTATATTTTTTTTCAATCAAACCAATTTTCTGTTTACGATTTCATTAGTATCGTAATTATAGAAAGGGAATGTCTTCAGGGCATAGCTGTACCGAGAAGTAGTTTATTTAATTAGAGAGAGCAATCAAAGTGCCAAGTCGTTGCTACAAGTTACGGCGAAATAAGGCCGGCGACACACAAACATGAAACCCACTTGATTACTTTAACACAAGTTCCACCCGATTACCTTAAAGCAAATTAAAGTCATCAAATTTAACAGACAGATACGAATTTTTCATTCATAAATCATGCTACATAATGGTATCTACGGATGTATAGGATTAAAAAACTCCAAACTGTCCGTGTTTAATCTGACTATTTAAACTCATGGTAAGCTTCCAGATCTAAAGAATGATAACTAATTGAAACGTTTATTTAGTTAGCTGATTGTCAGTTCTCCGCAATATTAAAAAAAATGTTTTGTATCATATAAGACGCGTCTTTTTATGTTACTGAAACTATTGAGCCCAGAATTTTATGTCTGTTTCTTGTTTTGTTGTTCTTTAATTTGTTCTTTGTATACCAAATTTATTGTCACATGTAACTTAATAATGTGAGTAATGTAAGGCTGTTTTAATGGTCATCACGAGAATATTTAAAAAACCCGTCCATCCTATACCGGAGTCACGAAACCTTAATAAAGGGGGGGTAAAAACTAAAAGCAACAATGTCGGCTGGGCGGTGGGTGACAAAAATGCAATTTAAGTTATACATTAAAAACTCAATTCTGAGTTGAATCCGTGCACGGTGCTTTACAAAAACAGACATTTGATCATCGCATCTTATAATTAGTTGCACGCTGAGCCTCTCGTCTGGCTCGTTTAGGGCGTGTGCACACTACATTAGACGAGGAAACTTTTTTTCTATTAGCTAAATTACTCACAATATCCGTCCTGTTTTGCCATAAAAAGTAATTTTATTTAAATTAAGTAATCTAGAACGTGATCGGTTGAGGATTTTCACTCGAATGATTAAGTGTGCACGTGCCTTAGTACGTCTCCTTCCTATAATTATTGCTATCTCGTATTTCCAATGTCATTCATTTCATAGAGATATCTATCTCGATGCAGCTTTTTGTACAATTCTATTTGTTTTTTACAGCAATGATCATTATGGGTATGTTTCCATCATCGGGATGTCTTATTAAGCTTTGTCTTCTTATGGAGGTATTTATGAGCGAATGAATGAATAAATTAACCGGGCACGTTTTTGTTACAATACATTGTAAGGATATTTTGTAGGTTAGGTTTTAAATCGTAAATAATTATCACATATATATGAAATATTCAAAAATAAACTAAATAAATAAAGCAATGAACCATAAAATGAAACAGAATTTCCTATGTGCGTCAAAGTTGTTTTAAAATTTTCTATTTATCATTATTTTTTGATAAATAAATTATTGAATACGTTTACACTAGTCATTAATATTTTATATATACATATAAAGTTATATGAAAGTTTTAGTCTTAAAACTTCAAGTATGCAGGTCATGTAAGTTATATTTTAATTGCAGTTAAACATATTAATTCGTTTATAGAATTGCAAATTCAGAAGATATTGTTCCACATAGTGCATCATCACCTAGTCATAAAGTCATCGTATTAAAATAAGCGCTTAAATAAACCTTATGAATAAACACGCCGTTAATTTCGGACACTGGTCTGAATGAAGTTATTTGGCTACAGTATCGCTGGCCGCATCTCCTATGTGTGTAAAACAGTAAACGCGCTTCGGATTCTTCGCAGAAACAGCCAGCTCCCATCAAGTTTTTGTTTGTTAAGCCAAACGAGATACGAAATCTTAAATAATAACAGAACTGAAAGATCGTATGGCGGTCGATAATATCGATTCGACATTGATATTTGTAAAGCAGATGTCTGTTTTAATATTGAACGCGTTTCTAACAGGGTGGCAAATTGTTACTTTTTCCACGCTAACTGTTCCATTTCGTCCGTTTATATGCGGACTGCTGGTTGTAAAAAATGAATTCCATTTAATTATGGAAGTTTTAAAAATCTGTGAACAATTCGAATGATCCTTTGTAGTCTTCGTCCGGTTTTTATTAATGAAGAAACTAATTTGATAATTTCCTATTGAATTTCGCGAGCGTCTCGACCTGATAGTATTGTATAATGTGGATGTTGATCATTGTTTTTGTTATAAATCCTTTAAATCTGAATATTTCAATGTTATTCTTTGTTAAGAAGCTTATATTTTTATATCGGCAGAATATTTGATATGATGTTTTTAGATTAAAAGCAAGGAATTTGTTTGAATGAGATTTATTCGTACTATAATCATAATAAATAAAACATTAGTTATTTCTAACGACGGAGTAAGGGCTTAGTCGAGCCTTGGAGGTTTCGTTGTATAAATTGAAATAACAAACCAAATTATACGGCTTAAATATGACGTTAGATTTAATGAAGTCATTAAAGTTATTTAGTCAAAATAAGTCGATTGATAAATGCGTCTGTAATTGTCGTCAGTAGATATAGCTATCTTTTTTGTTTACTCTTAAAGTATAAACAATACTTTTATTCTTCGTCCATAAGCTAAGCTTGTTTAACATGATATTACAATTCATTATGTGAATTTAATAAAAGTAAATAAAAAACTGGTTTATTTGAAAAAAAAATATCCGAGATATATTTTAGTGCTCGTGACACACAGACGGAAAGATATTGATGTTGTTTTAACATTAAAAATCAGTAATGTTCAATGTGAGGTCTTTAAAAACACATCACGTAAAGAATATACTTGGCGACAAAGTCAAAACTTCGGTATTTCACATCAAGTTATTGTAAATAAAAAGTAGACACCAATTAATTTTATTGTTCGTTGGAGGTACGAATGATTTTTAATTAAAAATCAATGGAATGAGTTTATAATTCACATTATATTAATGGCTTTTACTTTGGTAAAAAAAAAACTTCGAGAGATTTTAACCGAAGAATTATTACGATCTAAATTATTTAAGAACTCGTTTTCTTTTTACAATAATTTGAAGCGTTTTTTATATTGGGTTTTTAATAGAACTGTTTGAGTAACAAGAATCAAATTTCTTTTAGTCTCGTGGTATGCAATTCGCAATTAATATGGGACGTAGCTGGCGTCAGATAGATACTCCGAGATTTATGTCTCCGAGCCCGCTAAAAGGTTTAGAGTCACCAACCGATATGGGGTAATTAGTCGTCACGCGACCACCGGACGTGTTGGTCAACGGAATTTGGAAGAATTACATCCATAGATTCGATAGAAAAACTGTCATGCTTATTAAAATAGTGTATATACATATGTCCATATTTGTATCATAACACAAAGGTTACAATACTCAATATAAGGAAATATAAAAAACTAATCTAATATGGCAATATCTTATCGATCTACCAACGAGTCCATTCAACGAAGTACATTTGTCGTCGGTCAATATATGAGTAAATTGTTTAACAAAACCATAATATGCGTAATTTATTTGCAATGCCTAACAACTATTTTTGTTTCATACAGTATAAGGCATTATTGAATAATGTTTAACATTGAGGAGTATTCAAAGTATTCGGACGGGCATTCCGTAGACATGCGTCGGGGCCGCGTCTCTTTATCTCAGGCGCCTTCTACAAATTACAACGGCCCCAAAAACTAACATCTTATCACAAAACGTTAGGCTCTGTTAGTTGGTTCTTCGTTTCTTTTAATTTCGCCCGTACACTTTAGTTTTTGTTACGTACTCATTTTAGGGTTATCTCACCTTGTACGGCTGCGTGTCTCCGTCACATATTTTTGTTGTGCCTTTTTTGTTTGTCGTTTGTAAGTGCCCTCGTCAGATTGTTTGTCCATATTTGTTGTTTATGGACAACGTTTTGTTATACGAACTTTGTTATTCTTGTTAAATTGCTTTTTTTTGTTTTTGTTTATTTAAAGCAGAGAAAGTGTTAGATATAAATAAATACCTCAGGTACAAGTGTTAATTCGTTAATGTTTATATGTTTCATAAATAACTTTTGTTATATTTTGAACATAATTATTTTGTAGTATTAAAATTCCTTTTGTTAATTAGATTTAATTAAGATTAATTAATGCATAATATTATTTTATTAAAAAAAATAGTTTCTATACAAGACGTTGTTAGCAAAGTAAAATAAAATTTGTAACTTCATCTTGAAATGTGTTCATCATTGAATGTTATAAAATTTAATTTGAGAGATTCATTCAAGTTTAATAAATATAGTAGGTATTGGTTATTCATGTATATTACAATTATTTATTAAGCAACAAAAATAATTACAAAGTAAAACTAATTGATATATATTCAAAACAAGATTGTGTACAATGAATATAAATAAATAATTAAGAGGGGTAAAAATAAAGGATTGTAATAATATTGATAGGATAACTTTTAAGCGGGATTCTTTCTTCGTAACATATTTTAAGTCTTTAACGGTTATAAAACGAAATATATATATCTAGAAAGAAAGCTACCTGTCTATATCTGTATATGTATGTGGGTGTGTAAATATGGGTACGTATGTAAACAACCGACTGTGTATGTGGGAATAATCTGTATTAATTATTTTGGGAAAGAGACAGCCTGATACTTGTAACAGTACAACATAGCCTCATAATTATATGTTACTAACTCAAAGTAAACCTAGAAATATTATTTAATCACTTATGGTATAACGTATTGATTTTATAATAATAGCTAATTACTGTTTAACTACTTAATGTACAAAGACATCGTTATAATAACATAAAGTATAAAGAAAATGCTAAGCGTATTTGATTATTAAACAAAACATACAGACTTACAAGAGGATGGTGACGTTTATTATCCCATAAAGCCATTTCAGTTATGACTCCTTCCTTTTACGTAATAACAAGCAAAAATTACTTAGAGTCCTTTCTATAACTGGAATCGCGGTAGCTCATGGAATGTTGGTTTTTAATTGAGACATATATCTGAGATATGTATTATTTACAGTTGATTATGCAATTTAATTCTCTTATAAATTTTAAATTGCATAAGTATGCGAGGACATACAAATAAAATGCCATACGAATAACCAATAAATATAACAACACATGTAAAGGTATCAATTATAACCATAAAGTTTTTTGTTGTTCGTTGTATAAAAAAGACACTAAGTAAATTCAATAGAATTATGAATATTATGACATGTATACAAACTCACCTTGTAAGATCAGTTTTGTTTTCTTCTACGGACAGAAACACAAATTTTGATGGAACTGTATTAATAAAGCTAATAAATGAAAACATTAATTAATTACGAGGGGAGAGGCGAGCGGGCGCGAGGCTGCGGCGCTCACAACTGGTTTGAAGAAGCGATATCCGGGCATCATCCGTAGCTCAAATAAAACATGGGACCCAAACCCCGCCCCTGAGGCACGCCAACCAATAGCTTCATATTGTAACCGCTCACCCAACTCCGCCTGTCACGAGCTCAATCCCCAACTTTATTAGTGGAAAATTAGCCCTATTTAATTGAATCCTTAAACAAATACGTGGCGACTTTATTACTCTCGTGATCTCTCAGTCGAATGGCTGTTTATAATTGCCTGTGCGCCGATTGACTATTTGCAATATTTAATTAAACGCTATGTTTCCGTTCAATAACGCCGGTCACCGTTATGGGCTTAGTCATTATTATGAAGTAATTGAAAACGTAATATCAATTAAAAAAAATCAATTGCTCCGTAATTAAAATTGACTTACACAACGGTTATGTTTTAATTATAAAAGGAATATTTTTAGTTGGGTTTAATTAATGAGACTGGGGTTACGACCGGAAATACTTCGAGAGTTATTGTATATCAGGATCAATACTTTATAAACTTGGTTGTGTGATAGTCTCGATAGGAGTCATTCTCGGTTCAATGCCATGGAAGTCACGACTGGCACCTCTCTCAAATATAACCAATTTAATTTTGGACGTTTTGTTTGATGTGTGCCATTTATTTGGTCCCCGGTGATAAGCTAAAGCATTAAATATTTAAAAAGTGCCGTTCAAATAATACCTAACGCATACTTATATCACTATTATTATATAGTTTTAATTACTCTGCTTCTAAAATCGAATAAGCCATTTTTGTGTTATGAATTAAATGACTTGCAATTTTTTTTATAAAGTGATTAAACTTCAACAATACGTGATTTCTAATAAGAACAAGTGAATTTTCTAACAGCCCATAAAAGGAATAATAATTTCCTTTCAACAGAATCATTAAAATTCGACAACATTTTTAAAATTTTGTTCCACGAATACAAGCATTTCATATTATACTTAGAGGATCATAATTGAACAATTTATAGGGCCTTTTCTTGTGGTCACTGAGTCACCTGTGTTTCTGTACAATTTGTCAGTTTGTTGCCCTTTCAAACATCCCGCTAGACGTTGTAAAAAATGTGCCCGATTTCGGAAGTCGCTAATAACAAGGCGCCATCGGAAGCTTTGTAAATTTTTTCCAAGGCTGTGGCGTGAACAACAGACTACCATTTATTGGAGATTACATCGAATTCTCGACCTTATAGGCAAGAAAGTTTGTGGTTCGAGATGACACGCGTGAAGACATCCATACTTAATAATATTGTTATATAGCGACTGTGTGGTCCGGATGTAGAGGCTGTCATCAAAGATTCACATTTTTATTACCACTTCCGGTTCCTTATAATATTTGTAGACCAGATTTGTAGACTATATACTTACTAACTTAGCAGAATGATATCTATAATTTTTATTTTACATATCTTCTCTTGTTTTTTAGACCGAATTTTTTTTAATAGCAATATAAATATAATTATAATACAAAATAATAATTGGACCCGAGATTTTAATTAAGATTATTAAAATAAATTATTAAATTACTAATTGTCATTGTTACCAAGACTTACAGGATAATTCTATGGACGTTTTTAAAACATCTAACAAGAAAACATACATCTAAACGTGATAAAATTTTTAACATTGTTATAACACAAAAATCAATACAAACAGATTATAATGACCACGGAATTAGTTTGAAACAATTAAAACGATAACCATCTATATATCCTCACCCTTATATTACAACACGGCTCGCCATTAGCTACCATGATTTATTTTGTCAATTTCCGCTACAGCGTTTGTGGCCTACGAGTATATTCAATTATGTTATAATTTTCTTCAGTCAATATACTTTTTTCGTTGAATTATATTATAATAAAGCTAATCTCCAGTTTGCTGTAATACATACCTAGATTATTTTACGAGACCAATATGAATTAATAAAGTATTACGTCAAACAGAAATTGAATTTTGTATGCATTCAGTATTTATAACAATAGCGTAGTAAAATAATTTATACAGTTAATGAATTCAACGTAATTTTTTATTCCAAAGCGTAACTAAGTAAAAATATTACTTATTTAAGTGCCAGCGTTTAGGGGACCGTGGCTTCGTTGGTTCTTTTCCTTTCATTTCTCCTCACCTGTTTCTGTAAGCTAAACAAACCTCACGGTTACGTGAAATCGATTCTGGACCATCGAATCATAAGGTTAATAATGAAACGCTTTTTACCATAACACCATATTGTTAGCGAATCCACTATGAAATTAAAGCATCTCATATCTCATTGTATCTCCTAAGATCGTATAGAAGTCAGGGATCGTGAAATTGGTTAAACCAAAAAGAACTTTTATCCCAAAATTAGTTATGCTTTGTTTCTGTTGAACATCTTCGTCTCGACCGAATCAATTCGAATGTAACGGTACATGTGATAGTTTATTAGAAAATTAACAATTTTCTTTCAAATCAATTTGTTAATTAGATGATGTTTGACCGAAACTAAAGGACCCACTTTTATACCCGATATGATTTCGCTGTTTATTGTCTTGCTGTTAATGGTTTCTTTTGTGCTGAATCTTATTTAAAATATATTGGTATATCGAGTTCGATGAACTGCGAACCGAATTGAAAGAATAGTGCGTTTACTATAAAAACAATGATGATTTGTGGTGAATTTAAATAGTTTTTCAATGAGGGAGTGCGATGAAGCGTGCTTTAAGTAGAACTAACACGAGCCAATATTAATGCGGCAGGTGCTATAAACATTTTCTTACATATAAGACACGACTACCCTTAGACATGCCGCTGATTATAAAATTATCGTCACTTCAAAACAATATAAAAATTTTATACGACATTTACTAATTATGGAGGCACGAGTAAAATATAACTAAAGTAATGTTTGTTTTGAAATTATTGTCTATAGTTGCAAAGTTAAAAAATGTAAATTTACGCATGCGCTTATTACAATTGCAACTATATAAAGTTATTCCGTATGTTTTATTCAATGAACATACATTTTATTCATTTGCATTTTAAATGCTGAAAAGCGAACGACAAATTAATGTAACCTTTGATGAATTAATAATTTTCCAATTTCTTACTCTGCTATTGTAAAAACGATGAATAAAGTCGTTAAGTGCGTTATTAAGTTAACGAACCAAAAGTATCGTTTTATTTGTTACAATATATATATTTTTTTTGTGAAATTTCAAAAATGTTTACAACAACTGATTTTCGATTGCAATTGGATCAGTACAAATACAATTTATATTGTACCTATCATTGTCATTATTGTCAATAAAGAAAGAAGCAGCACCCATTTGAGGTTTCCTCGGTCAACAGACTAGATGTAGGCTTTTTATACGCGCCGGATGTGGCTGTATCTGATTGCGTTTAGCAGCCTTTAATGTAAATATAATTTCAGTATAATTGCTTTGTATAATAACTTTATAATACGATGCATTATATTCATATCAGACGCATATTTTAGATACGTGCACCGAAATACGCCTATATAGAGTGATTTCAATTTAAAAAAATAATAATTTGTTCTTTTATATTAAAAGATAACACTCATTGTACATTAATTGCAAACAGATTGGGAATAATAGATCTGTTTTAAATATACAAACAACATTAAAGACAAAACGAAAGGTTACCAATAAAAGCTCTATAACATAAGTAACAAAGCGATACATATATATACA
>DVQP01001305.1:0-16104 GCA_018231745.1 Danaus eresimus | reverse complement strand
ATATTTGTAGTGAAGTATAGTGTTTAAAAAATGTATTTTCTATACATGCAGAAAACAACGTTAAGGCAAGAACAGTACCTTTTATCTGTATTTACTTTTTTAATGAAATTGTCCATACAAGGGATTGATTAAAATAAATTATATAATCATTATCAATGTTTCATTTTTAATTCTTAAATAATTATAAGAACATGTTATTTGCCTACATTTTGGAAATATAACGAGAAGAATCAAAATAAACAAGATGATCACTTCAATAGCCCGACTAACTTCGAGCTGAGATATTCCAAGCCATGATTTCCAAACGAAGTAAGTCAAATATGATTTACGTCTTCGATATTGATCTCGTTTACTTGTTCTACTAAAAATATAAATTATATATAATATTGTTGTTAGTCTATTAAGCTTTTTACTATATCATGATATAAGTTAATGGAGAGTACTAAAAGCAGATTACTTACGTCACAAGAGACACACATATCACATTTAAAATAGTATAACAATGTATGTTTTATTTTACATAAACTGTAATTTTCCTTTATTTACGTTGAAAAGCTTATCGTAACAGATCCACCTACTAAGTGAATTATTCTAAATTTTCCATAATTGTCGTACAAACTTAAAGGTTAAAGGGGCAAGCATGGAGGCCGAGAAACGGACGTTATTGAACTCACCCTTAACCACGTATTAAGCTCACTCGATCAATGTTATCCGAGTAAAACAACTCACCATCAAAATAAATCATTATGAGAATTCAAAAAATTATCGATCGTGTAACAAACCATACATTCATCATGTTTCGAGATTTAATTGTAAATATTGAAATGAAGTAAACGTTTTATTTTATAAATAATGACATTCTGCTCTGTAATTCGATGTTGTATCAATGTACTAACATTGGTTTGGCTTGAACTCATAGACGATCACGTCTTATTTTTATGCATGCAGTGTGAGGGTGATAGAGCATGGCTGTGTGATTGCAGTCCCCTAAAATAGGTTGACACTGTGGTGCACTTAGTCTGTCTGTGCTCAGAATGATTTAATATATCATGAAAGCTTTCAAAAGATAAGAGTGGCTGGATAGAGTAATTTCCTGCTTGAACACTCAACTGACAAAGTTCAGAACAGTTCGCAATTTAATAAAAAGTCTCAATGATTTTTCAAAATACTAGAAAAAATTTAATTAAATGACATGACTAAAAATAATATTAATTAGTGTAACAGTTTGTCGTTATCCAAACTATAACCAATGAGTATGCTCTTTTATGTCATAAATTTAAAAGATTCATAGAAAGGAACTATGTGAATGTTAGACCTAAATATTTATTCTTTTGATTTATCAGAATTACATAAATTAATAATAAACATATTGCTTAAATAATTTAATAATAATATGCTAATTTACTAACTTTCAATTGACGGGAAAGTCATTTAAAATAGTATTAAATAGTGAATAGTATTTCACAACATAAACCTTAATCATATAGTAAAAGCTATCTAGTAATATTAATAACAGTTAATTTCATGAAAGTTACGTAATGAGTTTATTGATTTATTAAAAGAGATTTTAACATTCTCTTGTTATAAAATAAAAAATGTAAATTTTATTTTTATTTCTTTCCTAGGCTTTACGTTATTTTTAGTAATAAAAGTCAACGTCTTGTGGCTAGAGATCAATTTCTAAAATAAAACATAGTTCAATTAGAAATGTCATCTACAATAAACAAGATGTTTCGTAAAAAAAAAATAAGCAAATGTTCTAAAAGCTTAAAAAAAAAACATCGGAGATCGTCTAGACTATTAAAATTGGAGTAGGTAGTTCTGATTATAGCTGGAGCTGTTTGAAAGTACAGACAGCTTATAAATATGTAGGATTGAATGTTCTTAATTAGTATAAATTTTACCGTCAACCAATTAGAATAAGTTCCATCACGTTTATAACATAGCATTTTTAAGCTTATCCATGATCATATTTTTAAACAAAACACTTCCTATACGAATGAAAACAATATTAATTTTTTTTTACGTAAATACATTTGCAATTAATATATAAAAGTCACATTATATAATGTTTATTGTTTCGTCAATAGTTAACAACCACTTCATAACTTTTTTCTCTTGGAAAACTGAATAATATTAGTTTATGTATCTTTTCATAATAAATACGTATATATTACATTGAAACTTCTAATTAATAAACGTTGTAATATATCCTTTTTATCGTTTATAAAAATAGTATACAATTATTTGGTTAATCCGTTAATATTAGTTCGCAAAATTAGCTTTTCCTTCCGGCTGTGCAAGGTCTGGGTCGGGTCATTAAACCCATCGCCGTCTCTTTCTAATGCAGGTTATATTTAGATCGAAAGGCGACTAGGATGATGTCCCTTTTGCAAGCCGAAATTGTATAATGAACCCTACTAGCCCATCGTTTGTCGTTCTAACTTACACGTTCTAAATAAACACCTATTATATATATGATATTAAAAATGTCGCTGATATATTCATAATTTTTCATGTCGCAAAAAGCAGGATATAAAATCACTATCAATTTATTTAATTCAATAAATGAAAATTTCGTGATTGGTATGCTGAATATGAGGAGGAGGAGGTGTAAAATGTCAGTCATGTCAAAAATTTGCGGTAAAAAAATCGTTTATATTAAAATACAAAATATTATAAAGGCTTTAAAAATTTGAACTTATAATATTAAGAGTATATTGTAGATATGTGTTTGATTACATATTAACACGCGTTGAAAGCCCTAACTATAATACAGTTTGGTAAACTTTAAGTGAGAACATCGATAAGTTAATTTAAATGCATGCAAATGAAAGTCAGCTTACGATATAGTAAATAAATAATAAAAGTGTCGCCTCGTTGGCGCCGATGAGTTATATATGGACCAGTGCCGATAGAGTTTATTCATCGAACTGTCTAGCACTAGGAAATAACTAGTTTTTCTGGAACCGATCACAGATAATTAAATAAGGCATGGATAATTTAATTACGTAAACGCCGCATTAACGTCAAATGATAATGCATACAATCCCTTCCGTCACGTAGTTGTTTTGATAATACTGTTATTTCAGCATTTCAGGTTGTGTGTATGTACAATTGGACAAACGTTTTTATATTATAATGTATATTTTTCTAAAAGCAACATTTTTTTTTAACTAAAGTTTTATCAAAAAATCAAAAACACTTGAAGTAATAGTAAAATAAAATAATTACTTTTAAAGTTGCCTTCCACACCTGTATTTATATAACTAAAGCTAGACTTGTGACTCTGATATTACTTGCGATTAAATAAAAACAAGTGGAATGATTCGAGATGGAAGTATTGGAACTGGCACATTTTATTTGGCAGTGAGGTATAGTTTAGACGAATATCTGGCTGCAAAATAAAACAAATCCTGATAAAGTCAACATAAATTCCATACTATGTAAAATATTTGATGTGTATAAGAGTAAATATAAATGACTGCGAACATGAAATTTTTTACGGAGGAAGAGATCTTTTACTGTAATAGCGTTATTGATGTAACTTCTCTTATTTTATACTCCACCTCGTCCACACATAATATGTATATAATTTTACACGAAACGATCTAAATTATTTCCTGTGTATGTTCGATTGAAGCTTAATATGCAATAATTTCATTGCTTTTGAATCAGCTCACGAACAATATGCTGTTTTGTCTCAATTATATAATTTTAAATGTCAATGTTTATTATTAAATTTATCGGATTTTAATGACAGCTGTTGTACTTAATAATACTTAAACAAACAATCTTTTGTGACATGTTTTATTGTAAACACTGTTACTTCCTTTTAATTATTATTCAATCATAATTAATTTGTAAAAACTCTTGTCAGTTTTATTTTGATATAAGTGTATAGCTTAGTATAATAAGATTATTATGTATGTATGGAATAATAAAAATAATCATCGTTATTTTATTAAGTTTAAACCATGAATCTCGGACAGTGCTTATATGGTACACTGGTACACTATGGTAGTTAACTATAGTGATCGTAAATCAAACGGTCTTGGTTTCATTCCCAAAAAGGATGAAATGCCGTTATACAAGTGTAGTAAAATGCAAACGAGTCATTTGTTCAGTTAACAAGAGCCAGTGAACTTCTAAGGCTCCTCGAAGACTGTTTAATTTTCACCTTATAAATTCCATAGCAACCATTTTTAAAGTTATATTGTCATTTTATATTCACATTAATTAAAACCTAATTAAGATTTTATTATATAAGAGCTACAGAGAATTTTATAGTATAATCTTTGTTTATTTATTAACAAATATATCTTATAGTAATATGTAATTTGTTATGTGAAATCTAGAAATGTTTACAAAGGCTGGGCGTGTTATGTATTATTTAGAACGTTATTATAACATCACAGCAGAGAGAGACAGAGAGCCTTATATTAGGAGTTGAAATTGAACGAATATCTAATAGGTATTTAATTTGGAAATACCTGTCTATAGAGTGGGCCATTGAGAATACTAAATACTGAATACTATCTAAACACATACATGTAGTTAATTTGATTAATTATCACAGAAAGCGATTATAAATAATTTTTATTATATAAGTGTTTCATAATGTCGTGTAAGTAATATTTGGTGTTAGCGTTAAACGTATTTAATAATGATTTCAAAATGTTATGTAGAGTGATGGATTACTTTATAAATGTTTATATTATAACATTTCTCGAATAAACTTGCGTATAAAAACTTATCGTGTTTTGAATTAATGTAACATCATTCGCAGTGGTACATTTTAAAACTTAGCTTTCAGACAGCAATGTTTCAGATGGAATGCATAATTGTTGGAGAAATAATGTTTTGAAATTTAAATGAAATAAGTGATATCTTGTTAATTTGAATATTTCTAGTTCTTTGCTTGAGAGTTGTTTTAATTACGGTCAAATTTTGTTATCACTACAAATTTCTCTTCAGCCTTTCAAAGAATCTCTTTCATATATTTTACCAGCACGGATTGTACGTTATCTTAACAAAATACATTACAAATATACTTAAAGCTATTAACGCTTTTGAACCTTTTTACCATTTAAGTGTTATTCTAATACGTAAATATAATAATACATATAAAATTGATAATAATTTTTATATAATTTATAAATAGCGTCATAAATTAGTAGTAGGAAGAAAGCGCATTAAAACACATCAATGCATCGTAATTTCACCGTTTAGACTTCAAGTAAACGACGGCGTCACTGGCGGAAAGTAAAAGGGTCCTTCCTACGGCGTCTCCGTAAACCCGTTCGAAAATATTCACTTGTACTGCATCTTAGCTTTTATCTAGTATATCGTACGTCTATTATGATACAATAAGATTCGGTAAATTCGCAGGAATAATAGAATTGTCTATTCGTATGAAATTAAATTGCAAGATGCTTGTAAATCGGTGCCTTCGGATCTCTATCGCAGTTGGTAAACAATTATAAATTTCACAACTATGTAAGTTACTAAAAATATCAGGTTTCTTTTTGCCTACAAGTGATAAAAAAACATATTTTGATTAAAAGACAGTGTGACAGTGAAAAGCTATATTCATAGCATGCGTGATTCACTTTTTTGGGTACAATATTTTAATTAATAAGGTTTTCTTTATAATACGTCATCTGAAATATAAAGAGAAATTTTAACTTCAAGAGCAATTTAATTATGGTGATAACAAATAGATGAGAGATATCGATCTCATCTTAATATATTCTCCGCGTATTAGAATAAATATAAATTTAAATAAAAAATTGTTTTCTAAACCTTATTTAAATTGTTGAATTTATATAGAGTTAGAACGATTAATTAAAACTTTTAAACTAAACAAACCGTATCGATAACATCTTACCATACAAAGTTTATCTTTGTTAAAAATATTCAAGGAATATTCTACACTTTTCGCTATTTCTATAAAATATTTCTAAAGTACTAGCATTCTTTCTTTTATAGTACTAGTGTAAAGCTGATGCTGAAATGCTTAGAGCATATAATATCTTCTTTGTATGGCGAAATCCTTGTATGTATTGCGTTATCTTAAAATCGGATTTTGTATTCCCTTGAATTGAAATACGATTATTTATGTACATGTTTTGTTTTATAACATAAACAATTATTATTATTTAAATGAAAACAAAGAAAAACCTCCAAAAATTGGATTTATATTCAAAATCTTACAATTCAAATTCAAAAAATGTCAATGACCTTTATCAAGTTTATAAATAAAAATATAGATACAATTTTATAGTTCGAACTGTACAATTAAAATGGAATGTAATCTTCTTAGTCTCATGATTTCTTCTCACAAAAGAAATATTTTATTATTTTCATTGTTCAAAATTAAATTCCCTCGAAGCTTCGATAACATTAATCCAATAATCCCTATCAGGAACGGGGAACGACAATGCGGCTAATCACCCTTTTCTCCAAACGGAACCAAGATTACGATGTGTTCAGGAAATTGTCTTATTATTGACCGTTTTATAAAAAAAAATTATAATTGTATAGTATAAATATTTTATATATAAAATTAAAAAAGATAGCATCATGAGATCACATTGACTGTATGGGAAATGGTTTATTTTAAGCATCACAATATATTTATCACGAATGAAAGCAGTTTATTAGAATAATTTTAATAAATTTTCTTTTGGAGTTTTTTGTTCTTAAAAGGTTATAGCCCTTTTTTCACACGATGGAGACGGGAGACTATTCAAACAAAGCGTAGTACTATTACTTTATTCAATAGCTTTTATTGTTATCGCCTCTGACTATTATGTTTAATAGAAAACACAATTTTTTCCATGAGCACGTGTGACTTGATTGATGAAGTACTAATCGCATGATGTTAAATGATATTCTAAACTACAATCGCTTATAATAATTAAAAATATATATATTTGATTTTTTTTGTTCCTAAGGAAATGTCTTTATTATTGAGTTATGTAATTGGCAGCCCTTTGGGGACCTCTTACCATTACGTACCTACAGCTTTAGAAGAAGTCTCGAGTAATCTTGACACGACCTTTTCACTTCTTCTAGTTGCTAACAATGTTTTAAGAGCGCAGTTTGCATAAATAGAACACTTTCCTATCTAAACGTTTAAAAACGTTTGGTTATGTGTTCTTTGTGAACTATTTCATGTTATCATTATCATATCAAAAGTACCCAATAACATGTAAAATATGACAGAAAATATTACAAACATACAATTATTTTAAAATGAATTTGCTGAACTTACCCCGGCGATGTTTATTCAGACATCACAAAGTAACTGAAACAAAAGAAAGTTTAGATAAATATGATTGTTAAACATAACGATTCTCATCGAATCGAGTTATAAGTATCGATGTTATGATAGTGCTCGGATAAAACATCGATGGGAATGCGTCTGGAATCAATCAGACGCATACTATATATAGTAAACCATTACATTATCATTGTACATCGTCCTGTTATGGTAAGACCACTTGCCATTCTTGTCTCATAGCGCCGCGCATTGTCGTTTTCATTATACATTTATATAGCTCGACAAATACTTCTAAATGTATGCTTCTAAATGCTTATTTTTCATAACATATTTTATAGTAACGCGTTTTAAACGTTGTTACATCTTTCCAACTCAATCATTCCTCATGAAAGCTATACCATAGGAGTAAGACATTGTCGTCAGATTATTTATTTTACTTTTGGAAAAAAGATTGTTTTAAGATTTATAAAATTGCATTGGTAGTTTATAATTACTTTGTACGATTATATAGAAGATTTATAAAATAGATATATAACCAGGGGTGAAAGACTTACAATTTAAAGTACCTACTATGTAATAGTTAGTTTGTACTAAACTGGTGTTTAATATTTATGAAAATTTTAAAAGCCTGGAAACATTTTGCATGAATAAAAGGTTCGAGCTAGCGCTATTACATCTTGTACGGACTTTACGTAAGTTAGAATAAAATCGTCTATAACAGGCAATTTAAGTAACACGAACAAAAACCATAAACGTATTTATTTAATCTAATGCTATCAAAATTCTTTTTTATTCTTTGATAAAATTCCATTAAATAATTCAAATATGAAGGCGTTTTTGGACAGGCAAAGGTTTAAAGGAGTTACTATTCAAAACGGAAATGACGGTCCCACACCTGCGCCCGCGCGTCAAAGGCGTAAAACACTGACATTCAAATCATAAATAAAGCTATTGTTACAACACCGGCACGATTTAGAAACTGTTTTATATCAAACACATTTGAAAATATATATTCACTTTTTTATTACTATAAAAAAATTTATGTACTTCGTTTTACATTAGAGATGTAGTACTATTTTTTCATTTACTCACTATTCAAAGTTTGTATAATATTGATTCTATAATTTTTTTATTGTTTATTAATATTGGATCTAGTTAAAAAATACTTACTAGCATCAGATGTAATTTTTATATTTAAATATATGTATATTTTTTAGAAATTGACTAAAATTAAATCTCGTACCTACAGCTATAGAAAGGAGGTGAGATAATTTATGCAGAAAATATTGTTTTTAATAGTTTCTAATTTAAAAATATAAGAAATGTAAATTACGTTCTATAAATTAGATAAGTATATGATGATCTACCGGTGGCATGTCTGGAGAACTTGTCAAAACAACGTAAAACTATGAAAACTAACTTGAGTATTTTGAAATTTTCTCGTTGAAGGACAAAAGGAATCTTCAACATTCATAAGCTGTTACAACTTCGGAACGCTCTAGAAGGATGAAGTTTTGGACTTTTTAGACAGGAAATTTTGCTGTGAACTTTAAATGTGAAACTGATTTACCATTAAAACTATTTTTATTAAAATATTTATTTTACGTATCACTTCACTTAACACTTCAGAACGATGTTGTGGTTTGAGTTATATTCTATACATTTTTTAGTACAACTATGACATACCTGTTGAACAGGATTATTGAGATAAATGATAAGTTACTGTAAATATAGTTATTTATCTGGTGGTGGCAAGTGGTATGGAGTTGAATAGGTCATGACCGTTCATAATCCGTGGACGGTGTCGCCTACACGGCATTGCCACCCACTATGAGATGCGCCTACAATGCCTTATGGCATCTTTATCAGAAATGTTAAATATATGTTATACCTACGTTGACTTTAATTTATTATATTATATGAAGTTAACGATGCTTCTCTTGTACGGATGGATTACTTAAAGAATTCGGGTTTGTCAGAGATATAGTCAAAGTGAGTATAGGTTTGTATCTATTTATACAAAACAAATTACTTTCTTTTTAATCAGTCGTTAAAAATTTGATAGAAACCTAGGGCCTATAATAAATTCCTTAATGTGAGATAAAGCCTAGTTGGTCAGTAATAATCAAATAGGTATAATTATATTGTTATAGAAGAATTATGCATTAAATAAATTGCGTCTTTGTTATTCGAAGAAGAGCATTTTTCAAGGAATATCAAAGTAAAGTTAAGTCTAAAACTTACAAATTATAATTAACTATGAAATAAGTTACGAGATCATATTTAATAACGGTAGATTTTTTAGGTCTCTAAAAAAGATTTATTTAAAATATACACATATATATATATATATATATCTATGGTATTTTCGTGACAGCGGAGGTCATTGACCATTGCAAACATTTTTCGCAAACAGCAGTATTTGCTTCCAAAGCCATGTTCTGATAATGCGCTCCATTAAAACCGAAGCACGTTACAACCGATTCAACCGAAAGCGGCGGAAGGATGTAAAGTCTCTGATTCGAATATTATATTGTTGCAATACGATGGGCGACGGAACTGAGGTGACTTCCTCATCCGCGTTTAAAAACTTACCTAAAGATAACAATAATATATTCATGTTTTTCTAACATAGCAATATAAGGTGTCATGTGCGTTTATTGAAACATAAGATACTATTTCTCAGATTTTAATATAAATGTTTTAAAGTGATGCGTAGAAATCTTCGAAAGAGATAAAAAAATTACAGTTTCTCTATTAAAATTTCAAATTCTTAACGTTCATATGTAATAGATAACTCAAAACTGCGTGTTTTTATAAGAATTATAATATAACAAGACAATTATGAGTATATAAATTAAATGACTTTCATTTAATTTTTATTAAGAATCTTATTTTTTTTATTACATAAAAATCTTTCCGCTAATAGTATTTCAAGAAGACTCTTTTACATGTTGTTGATTTGTTACAAACTTAGGACGTAATTTTCTTCTTTCATTTGTTGAATGGAAGTCTTTTATTCGAAATCTTAAGGAAAGGAATATATCCAAGAATGAAAGAAGCAAATTTCAATATTTATTCGCTTAATGATATTAAAAGTAAAACATTAATATGTCTCCAAAGGAATTCCGTTTACTTACTCCTTATCATGCAAACATTTTAGTCTAATCGCGAGTGACTAAATTTCTTGAACTACTCTTATCAGTCGTATAACAATTTTTCTCAGGAATTATCAATGACATACTGTGTATATTCATTCGCAATATAGTTATGATACTTTAATTTTATTTGTATACGTCGGATACAAATCATTATTATATTGCCATTTCCTGATATTTCAAAATATAAGTTAAATGTTTGCTTTCTTATTTTCTAATTAGCAAAGCAAAGTCACTGGATTGATTTTGTTATTTACTTAATATTTAATGAGACATTTCCCTCAGAAGCATGCCGTTTATACCAACAAACTATTAACGTGCTTAGTCTACGTAAAACTTGTGTATGACGAAAATGAAATAAATGTTGGTGTACCAATGATTACGTGTCTATTGAAAGTTTTAAAATTATAAATAGTTAGTTAAAAATAATATTGTGTATAAAAAGAACTATACATTTTTATATACCTATATAGATTAACAATTCTAAAAACGTCACACCAGGGTTATTCAAGCAGATTATTAATTTTTATATAAGCATAAGTTAAAAATTAAACACAATTTTTGTTTTATTTGGGATTATCTAGTCGATATTTTGTTCATTTTGATACAAAAAAGACGAATTTAAACAAATATAAATGTTATATGCACTGCAACTGTGACATAATTTTTCAGGTACACTCTTACAGGAAGTATGTTTATTTCGCTTATCACTAAGCTTGACCTATAAACAGTTGACTTATCAAATTACCACTAAGAATTATCTTAGGGTTGCGACACTTCTAAAATAAAGAATAAAAAAAATAACTTTGTCGATTGATTCTAAATATTAACTAACGGATAAATACACAACCTTAATATTTTATCACTATTTTTGTTTTTTTGTTTTCTTTTTATTGTCGTAGACTATTGTTTGTTCTACAATTGATAATATTTGAAAATAAAAAATAAAAAGCAGTAAAGCACATCCTTAGTCGACTACACATCGAACACATAAAAATATAGGACAGATGTGATTGTGAAATAAACTGCAACTGAAATCTTACACTCACTCTATCAATGAATAACGACTATATCTTAAAGTAAAGCAAATATTTGATTTTGTAATTAATAATCTATTAGGAATGTAATAACTTTTACCTTATTTATTTAATCATCGCATACAAATTGCACAACTCTTTGTTACAATCGTTCCACATGATACAGATATTATGTAATCATACTCGTACTTTGACGCACATCCTCTTTGACTCACGTTCGACACTAACTAGCCGATTATTTTATACTGGATAGGATTTGCGTTATAGATAATAAAATAAACATAGAAAGTTCTCGCAATTCAAAATTTGAATGTAATATAAAAATCAATGTTTACATTTCAATAGCAATCACGAAGCAATAAGCCTTAGAACGTTACGGCGTTTATTTTCATTAAAACAATGTAAGCCTTTCTAAATAACCGACCTGCATAAATTATAATTGTGTCGATGCTATCTGTTTTAATATATTACGTATATTTATTTCAATGTCACAGACGAATGGCAATAACACGTCTTATTACTGATACTAAAGGTCATCTGCGTGCATTGTGCAATGAAATTAAATATCTACGTTACCGCATTTTATTTCAATTTACTGTCAATGATGGCAATATTTTTTATGATTTTCATGTATATGCATAAATTACTCAAAAAATAAATTAACTTCCCCTCCTTTCTTGATATATATTTTTTTAATGTTATAATTTTGCTATTTTGTTATAGGTAATATATTTAAGTCCTTCCATATTTATTTCATTTAAAGAGAAGCGTCAAAGGAAAATTTCACTAACTTATTTAAATATTGAAAATAAAAATCCGACTTTACCGTCTGAACTCTGGACGTAACTTGGTTTATTTGCTCTTTAAAATATTGCAGCGGTTAATTCGATCCAGCTTCCACACTGCCTCCAGGTACAAGCAAATCAAAAAGACAACATTTTTTGCACGTGTAGATATAGACCACAATATTGAATATTTCATTTCTTAATTGTTTTTAGTGTATTAACAAATGAAATCAATAATTCTTAGTCACAATTGGCATCGCACGTGGCTTTAATAGTTTTTCACCCATAAATCTTCTCACATTGTAGTCTTGGCGTATATTAACTTAGTTTGAAAAACTTGGACTTAGCATACCGTTAATGGGTTTGTATCGTCAATAGTTTTGGTTTTTAATTTCGGGAAGTGCTTCATAAAGATGTTCATTTATAGACGAGACACTTAAGAACAGCTGAAGCCAATTGGCTTATTATGAATTTGAATACATACTATAATTTTAGTTTCATTTTAATATTATTTATACGAAAAATAGAAATTACACGAATAGAGACTATATTAATATTAATGTGTCTTTAGAAGTTTATTTACGCCTAAGATGAGGCGCAAAGAGTTGAAAAAATATGATAACATGTTCAAAAATAAATGTATGTGTGAAACTGTTGTATTGTTTACTTAACAGTGTATTATTTATAGAAAAGAATTTTAAACGGTGTATTCACCGGTGTAAGAGTGAAGCTACGATGAATTTATTTACAATCACTTTACTCTTCGGCAGGGCGGATCGAAAAAAACCTATGGACAACAACAATTTTATCGATGTTCTTTGTGTTATTTTTTTATCCTTCAAATTAACATGGTTCCGTATATTTGACATTCAAAATTTTACTCGCTTCAGTTGATTTATATATCAACTAACACTTGCAATTTTGTTCAGGACAGATTTCGTTACATAATCATATTGAGACTATTACCTAATGCTGTCACAATTATCTGTTTATAATCTTAGTTATTCAGCGTACTCTGTATAATCGTGACTATACCAACGATTACGGCACTTTTCAGTTGAGTAATCTCGTCGTGATATATTATTTCACTTTCAACCGTAGAATATTACTATTATTAACTCATATCCTTGTGTCTAATAGTAACTTTACTCAGCTTAAAGCCGTAACATGTACAATATTATCATGGTTTCTGGGTTAGGATATTTGTAGGAGGACATCGATGTTGTACTATACATTATGGTTTATTAGATTGTCCCTGGAGATTACGTCTCAGTTACCAGATAATATGATAAGGCACGCTTTGAACAAGTCTCAAGTGGTAAACTTGTACTACCTACGTGTATTGCAGGGGAGGTGTAACACGTTCTGTTTTTTTAAGCAAAAACTTGTCCTGAAAAAACATGTATTTAAGTTTTAATTTAAACTTAAAATTGTTATCCACATTGGCAAATATCGCAAAGTTAATGAAAAGAGAGGATGTGCTACAAACATCAATGCTAACTTGAGGTGCTTATTTTAATATATGTAAATCATTCGTTACATATGAAAATCTTGTTTCCCTATTTAAGTCAAAACAATTAGAATAAGTTTAAATATTCCCTGCGCCCTTAGCTGTTTAAAATATAAAAGCGGAGCACATCCGCTGTTCCATTTGGACATAAAACATATTATTTGCATGAAAATGCAGACGTTCAATATGTAAATTTTATATATTTTACTATTATGAGTGCTTGAAACAAAATTAATTTAATTGGCAGTGATGGTAATGAATACTGGGGCTAACATATACTTAAGAATAAAAGAGTGTGGTTATTCTAACATTAAAATGGCCATTATATTCGCTATTTAGAATATCCATTATATTTAATAATATACAATCCACAGCCAGAGTAAATTTATATAAAAAAAACTAAATGAGTGTATGAAAGGTAGTCAAATAAGGCACAATCGTAAACGTGCTGCTATGTGGTACGGTGGGCAGAACGTGGGCGGACCTGGTCGGGATTTGAACTCGCCTGATGCAGTTTGATGACCCATTTCGAATAAACATGTTCCCAATCACCCTCCAAAATTAGTAAAGTTTTTAATAGCGTTCGTTCCGTCATTCCAGCTCTATACTCTAGTACACACGTACTAAGGAACCTAGCGAACTTATCAGCTTGTGTCTAACTAATTGTCTTCAATATTCTTATTTAGATTTTTGGATACATCAAGAAATGAAATGGCGATAAACGTATCAGTGATGTAGTAACATTTGATTGAAGTCGAAGTGTAGCTTGGTTTATGCTAAATACGTACACGTTTCAGTCTAGTTTCTGAACAGACAGCAAAAAGTTTTCATTTCCATTGTCTGCGGAGTACGTGCTCGGATAGACAGTATCGTTATATCGTCTGAGAAGAGAAGTGAAAAACGTTGCCGGTCCCGGTCTACTTCGCTGAAACTTGCAAATTGAGTTCGTAACGATTTTTCATTTGTATAAGTGAACTTCACTTATTCCAATGATGATTTTTCCCAATGAGGTTAAAGGCTAAAGCTAATTTGTTAAAAATTAATTATAAATGAAAATATAAGTTCCGTTATGCTATGTCTTTTCTTTTGATTTCTATTCGGTAAGTTAATTATTTACTTGATTCATATCTAATCAGTAGAAATCCTTAGAAGACATCTTTTGTTTCAATATTTCAATAGTACCATTAAAATTGATTCGCGATCATCGTAAATTGTGTCAGGCATTAAGTATAGTTACTTATGCGATCACAAGTGAAAGTGGACTTGTGGGATCAGAATTTCATTGGCTCAAAGGAACCGCAGAGCATTACCACGACAACACATAGTAGTAATTCGTTAATAAATTTTTATTCAAAATAATATTGAAACTGCATAAAAGTAATCAAACACCTCTACCTAAAAAATTTACCTGTTAAAGAATTACGGTGATATTACTTTTTATATTATATACTAGTAGTCGCCCTGTGGTCGAAATTTGACCATAAATGAAAAACAAAAGAAATATTTAGACCACAGAATATGTAAGCGTGTACAAATACTCATGTAAGTATGTGTGTATGAAATACATGGTAGAGTGTGTAATGTTTTATTTATTGATTTCATGTACTTTATAAGCATTATTATTAAAGACATTAGCGTTCTGCACTTGTACACATAAACTAAAAGTTTAAAGTTTTTGTATCGCGTATTAATTAATAGAGACCACTAAATCTTATTAATTCTGTTATATTAAAAAAAATCTAATTTTAGTATTTAACTTAATATTAGGGAGGAACATTTTATTTTTCTGTATTTTTATATCTAGTTAAAATAATAGAGAAGAGTTCTTGAATTTTTAATTTTAATAAATAAAATTTCAACCGCATCATAAATACGAACTCAAAATTTGAAAATTGTGGATTAAAATAAGTTGAAAACGTACGATTAATGTTTCGTAATTATATGACATTATTAAAATTACCTCATAAAGCTTTACCACTCGTGGTTTAGCCCCGTTATCATGTTTATTAACACGTTTTAATAAAATATTTCACGAACATAAGTACTATGACACACTGTGTTATTTATAATAAAGCTTCCAAATGACGAAGAAAACGATCGCGGGGTTTAAATATAGTCAGTTTTATAAATAGAATTATTTCTTAGAACATTTGTTTCATTGGGGTTCACATTTTTTGCATATCTCGTGTTTGTGACAATCCGTTAGAAAATTTGATGGAATTAAATAATTATTATGGAAATTTATCCTAATGTAACCGGTTATTTTGCCAAGCGAAAACACAACACTACAATGTAGTTACAAAATGGGTTTATTTAAACATATATA
>DVQP01001304.1:0-16105 GCA_018231745.1 Danaus eresimus | reverse complement strand
TTAACATGTATCTAGGAGTATAGAGAAATCATCTGAGAGATTCATTGTGAGATATATATTGTTTATTATTTTAATTCACGCTATGAACTTAATTGGTACGGAAAAAAAAAATTATTGGCCTTTATCAGTTTATAATATAAATCGAAACAATTTTTATGTCAACTTTATTGTTATTTATTTAATGCATAAAATAACGATTTCAATACCGTTAAAAGATTTAACTTTATTAATGTACTCTAAGCAAAACTACTCATCCAGTTTGGAACTTAGCGAGATTCAGTTTTTTTAAAGAACCGAAGTGCATTCAGAATTCATTAGCTTTGAAGGTAATGACTAACGTCCAGTTTTAGTATATGCTTTTAGCAGAACTTTCCTTGATTGGATATAAACGATTTTATTTAAAAGGAATAACAAATGAGCTATACTGACGTTCTGTACTTCGAGCTTTTGAACCGGTAATTAGTTGTAAAGTATTTCATGAATGAAATTCAAGTGAAGCTTGAAAAAGTTTTTAAACTCTTTTAAAATGTCGAGGCTTTAATGCCTGTTATTATTATGACCTAAGCCCTGCTTCTGGAAACGAAAGTTAATCGCTTTTAATTCTTTTAAAATATTTAACAAAATTGTTTTTATCCGTTTGCTTTGTTCGGTGCCTGTTGTTTTAAAAATACTTGGACTGAAATTGTGAGGATGGATAGGTTTAAATAGAAATGCTTCTTATCAATGTTAAGCGTATAAAATCACTCTGATAATGGGAATATCATATCGTGAGTCTATTGTATTAGTGATTAAGAAACCGGGGGAAGCTAATGTAGAAGTCAAATACAATTTTGCATAATATCCTTGTGCGGAGTCAGGCAGATGAGAATCGGTTCTCATTAGGCAAATCGGATAGCTTTAGAATATCCAATTAGTACAGTCAATGTTTGATTATCCAATCAACCGAGAGCAGCCCGTCACACAATCTAAGTTGGAGTTAAACGCCTCTTATTTTTATTAAGTATTCCCGCAGATATAATATACGTTCATCTTATTGATCAAAGCAATCCAAAAAAATATTATTGGGTTCACTGGCTTTTACTAGAAAACGTAAACGAAATTTAAGTATTAAACAAAATGTATTGATAACATTTCAAAGTAACAAAGTCCAGGTGAACTGCCGGAAAAATTCTTCAAAACGCTATTACCCTAAAAGGCGCATTTTTTCCGCAACTTTATGAAAACGTTTTTTGTAGATTTATGAATAAAACCTTTCAGGAAAGATGCGAAGCCGCAATATAATTTAAGGCGTATGGCGGTGAACCGCAGCCTCCGAAATTAGACCGTTATCATTCCACCGCTGTCGCCGCTCAGATCACCAGTTATGTGAGCCAATACACCGAACGAACAGAATAAATTTGCTTTATATCAGACAGTGACCTTCGTATCCAATATTGTTGGCTATACAGGAAAATATTTCTGAATTTTTCCGCGTCCACCCCCTTCGTATCCCCTGCATTTCCTTTAAAGTTATTTTTTTGTACTTGGATGTAATATAAAGGAATAAGGTTCCTAATACAAATACAAGGATATTTGTGTTGTCATCTTATTGCGATAACTTTACAATACAAATATATGAATATGGAATGTTAGGGTGGGGGATATTTTTAGATAGATCTCGAATTTGATAAGATCCGGATCTGTTGCAAGTTACAGAAGCAATATAATTATGTTTATTCTGTTTATTATAAAATGTAAAGTGAATTTCGTTTTCCGATAAAAAATTATAGTTTAAAATGTGATTTATATATATGTGAAGTGAATATTTTGAGTCCATGAATAGAGTAATTGCCAATAAGTTCCTTTTATTTAATGAGTCATAGAATTGATAAGATGTAAACATTCATGACAATAAGAAAATTGAAAACTATAAATTTGTCACTTTTAGTACTATGCTAAATGTAATAGTTTTATCAATTGTAATCTTATTATCTTAGTCTTATACGTTGACAGTGTTTTTTAATTTTGATACAAAGAGTTTTAAAATACGTTGGCTGTACAGTATTACATTCAACTCTTTGTTAATTAAAACATTAAAGTATAATTACTACGTTATTAAAAAATATATTCCATCAACAATTCAAATTTAGAACAAAACAAAAACTTCACTGTATATGAATATACATATAAATATGGCAAAATTATTCTTGTGTTACTGTTGCTGTCCGGTGGTAAACTATTATGTTTAGAATTACAATTGAATATCAGTTTCATTGTTATGTTTGTTATAAAGAAAAATATTTTTTAATCATTTATAAGAAAGTAAACAGACTTTCATAGTTGAAAACCTTTTTTTAAGCAATAGGTGCTGTAACCCTTTTCTGGTTTTAATTAGTTTATTTTAAAGTTAACTTCAATATTCCTTAATTTAGTCTTGGTCTATTTTAATAACTGGCCTGAATATTAAAGTGTTAATTCATAAATGAATATTTACTATCCCTATAATATAACCGATAAAAAAGTAAACTGACGTGAACCAAGACTATATTTAATAATATAATCTTTTAGCGATATTACAAAAATTACAAGAAAGTATTTATATTCAAATATTTTATAGCTATATGCGAAAGTAAAGTGAGATCTGATATATAATAGAAATGATATTTTTCTGTCTTTTATTATTAAAAGAAAATAACGTGTAAAAATGAATAATTTAGTATAGTGTATATAATAATATTTGCATTACCTTCAATGACTCCCTTCTAAACCTCCCGTAGTTGATAACCGCTACACTAATTTTATTCATATCACCACACTGATCTATAAAATATATTGATGAAATAAAGAAAATTTATAAAAAAACGTCTCGTTATATACACTTTATTTACGTGAACTAATGTCAAATCTACTAGCATATAACGTTAGCATTTTAAAAATATATTTGACTACCCGCCTATCAAAATAATTTTTGACGTACACAGATAATACAAATGTACCTTAGTGCTATTTTATTATCATCTACATTTACCGCTTTATATTAAATTTAAAATTGTATATGTATTGAAGTTAATTTATATGGCAATAACTTTATCTTACTTAAAATTACATGTATAGGTAGGTATGTATATATTTTTTTGTATTTTATAGATATTTATTTTTTTAATCAAGCAACTATCGAATTTTTATCATCAAGATATTGTGATAATAGAATTTTCGCACAGTGATCCCAAACGTCATATGCAGCCGACCATCAGCTCAATGGGAGGTCTTTGTCTCAACTGGCCTTTTGTGGAAAATTCCAATTAATATGTCATAGCTTTATCTGAGAATAGTATAGCAGAGTATCGAAGTTCGTCCAAACCTAGTAGTATCTATTATTATTTTCAAATTAATTAAAAATTCTACACTGAATGAATAAACTTTAATAGAAAAAATATACAAAGATTTTTGTAATAACTATAGTTATATAAGTAATTCTTCTATCGGTAACAACAAATTTAATTGTTTAATTTAAATTCAAATTGACCTAACATTTTATGAAAACAATTATGTAGATTATTATGAACTACCTACTTGTAAGTAATAATGTCCACTTATATCTTTAAACATTAAAGTAACAGTTGTAGTATGTTTGCAACGTGGCTTTAAGATTTCTTTTTCTTGCATCCATCCTTACACTACATTGCACACTGTCCACTTTCATGTGTAATTCATGGCCACAGTGCCACGCAATTCAAATGTAATTCATAAGCCAGCTGTTCGACAATGTTTTTGTTAACGGAAACCTAGAACTCCAATTATTTAACACCAATTTATGTGAATTGTAATAACTCTTAGCAAAATGAAAAGGATGGAAAATATGAAATCAATTGAGACGAACTTTTTCATTAATAAAGGAACTGAAGAAGAAAGACCGGCGTGTCCTCTCTAATTAGAAGTCGCAAGTCGAATTTTCAATGCGTCTACCCGTCGCTTACTAATGGCGGACTGAAATAAAAGTTTATATTTACTGTGCGTGGGTCCTTTTTTATCCAAATGAATATTTATATATTCACCTCAAAGCCAACACTGGCTGAAGTTTTAAGAGTTTACCTTCTGTAAATTAAATTTCTTTGACATTTCTTAATATTCCGAAAGTTGAATGCGTTTATTCTTTTCTGTGGAGTTTTGTGATGACGTAATTTTGAAGTTATCTGTAAAAGTTTTCTATTCCAACAGGCGATCTCGAAACGTGAGTACCTTTACTCAAACCTGCTTGAAATATTTATTATTTGAAGTTTGTGATGTAATTTATTATTCAATTATTAAAAGGACAAAGGAAACGTGAAATTCCAAATAATATTCTCTTTCGTCTTTAAAATTGTCAGCACGTGATAAACATCCTATCAGGTCGCAGGAAAATCATTTGGTAAGTGCCTAATAAGAAGGAGGATTAGCAGGCATCAAGGGCCGTCCGCAACAAACTTCCAATAAGTCGCCGTCATCCGGTACATCGAGACTCGCTTTACAAGAGTAATGATGCTTAATTTTAATGACGCGTCGCCGACCAAAGTCACCCGCGACGACGCCCCCACTGAGCGCCGGCCCCCGCACGTGACTCGAATAACCAACTACCTCCCATATTAGAAGATCCTGCCTCGAACGAAAGTCTGACGATAAATTTAGTTATTACTTGTGAAAATAGACGGAAGGAGATCACTAACTTGTCCCCGTGAGAAGAAGATAATGGATCATTCTGAGGGATGTTTTAGTCGCTCTACGAAAAAGGTCTCGTTAAAAGCCCCTTTATGTGAAGAGTTTTCGGTTTGTGTGGAATATGTTCCCTTAGTAATTTTTCGTTTAGGAAGTATCGTTAGGACAAGACACAAAAAGTTTAAAAGTTCCATTTATGTAATCTTACAGCCAATAAAGTTAGCCTGCTCGTTGGGTTTACTGTTCATTTAAACTTATAGCTATAAAATATTACAATTATTACTTTTGTAATAGACATGTTAGTAATAAAATTTTAACACTTCACCATCTAATAAATAGGTTTATTTTAAATATTAACATTAATTTATGGTATGACGGGCTAAAATATCATATATTTAATGGAATTATTGATTTTATTTAACCAGGATAAAATATTTGTTTGTGGACAGAATGGTGTATAAAATTAAAGTCAGCCGGAGGCTATGGCGTGTCCGACGAGTCATCTAGCCCACGGCCGTGTACATGAATATTATTTACAAATGAACTGCATTCATCATCAAAATGTTTGTTGACGTAGCTGAATTAATAAACATTTTTAAAAAATTGCCTCAAAGGCATTTTTAAATATTTGAAACATTCGATAAACGTCATTGATCTACGAAATAAACATGTAACAATTATGTGGATTTTTTAACATGAACTATACATTTTTCATATCAATTCACAACTTGAATGTCGTCTTAGTTTTTGAGAAAAAAAGTACTTATTATTATAATTAGAATACTTAATAAGATTAAATATTATTAATTATTTCTTCTCTCATGATTAATTCATTGTACAATGAAAATATCTCAGGTTCATTAGAATTTAATAAAAATGTAAATGACTTTGACGCAAAAAAATACATAACATTTTGACATGACGTGAAATTCATGTGTCGAACGACAAGAATAGTAATGAATATTGGATTATTCTTAAGCATAAAACAAAAATATATCCGAATCAAATTGATTGTAAGAAACGAAAAGAATATCTTCAATCAATAAAAATAATATTTGTGTTATTTCTTTTAATTTTTTAATAATAGTAAAGCTTATATAAATATAAACTATTTAAAATTCTGTCTTTTTTCTATTTCAAAAAGCGATTGCAAAGTTGTATGGGTTAAAATACGGCGAAGGATTTTAAATGTATATGTGAATAAAACTCTGTTGGATGTTTGTTTATAAAAGTAGTAGTTTTAACATATTTCAAAATAAACCGCTGGTATGTAAAACAAAACAAATAAAATTACTCTAGGACGAGCAAAAGATGCGGCAATATACGAACAGCATGGCTTCAGGTAACAATATTTCCCACGCCAACAAATTGAATAAACACATTAGCGTTCGCCTTAAACGATGGAAAGACAAAACCAATAACGATGGGCTCAGTAAATGTATTCAATTTCTAACTAACATGCGTTTGTATTTACTATTTAGGTTTTGATAGTAATTCTGCTGATATTGTAAGTAATTTCTTTTACTATCAATAGTGCTCAAGTTTATTCGCTTTTTTCCTTTTCTTATTTATGACAATACCGAGCAAATATAATAGTGGTAACAAAGTAATAATTCCGTATTATATTGTGTCATAAAATATTCTATTTTATTTACAAGTTTTTGATGTAGTGTTATAGAAATTAGAGTACAAGAAAGATTTACATAATTTTAGAGAAGTTAAGTACGTAATAAGCAATACTAACTGAGATAGGGTGTTGAATTTTTCATATTAGTAAACACACCAGTATGTAAGTACATATGTCAGTACGTGAATTCCTCCTAGGGTCACGTATGGCTCCCTCTAATACAATTTGTTCTGAGACGCGTTTCTCCGCGGAATGCAAAGCGAACACCACTTCATGCCATAAGACGATTATAGGCAATTTGTTGTTTGAACGTGGGACATACAAAAAATATTTATTTACGACAATTCTGTGCTTAAGACAAAAAATCCAAAATGCTATTGTTTGTGTCAATTTTAAAATGAAATATATTATACCTTATGCTACATCTTGTATAGAAATTTATATATCTTAGAAAACCTTTTTATAAGAAAGGATTTAGTCAGTACTTTAAACATTAAAAGCTTTTATAAAGATAAATTGTACGATGAAATTTTAGGAAAGGAGTTACAAAGCATATGTCAAGCTCGAGGCTCCAGTCGTTAATTATATTTGAACTTTTAGATGAGATTATTTACAGACATAAATTTAAAATGAAAAAAAAAAAATTTTAATGTTTCACATGTAATAAAAAAAATATATATTAAACTTTATTTTAAATAATTATCACAAAACAAATATTTAATGAAATGACCATCTGATGATATTTAGATCGTTGTTATCCTCGAAATATTAAGTCGTGGCGGAGTTTATCAGCAAAGCAAACCCATGAATAATAGCCGTGAATATAGTAAACTCAAACACGATACGTTCAGTCCAGAGATTATCGGAATTTATGTGGCATGTATGTGACGCACCTAACGCTTATTTCAAATAGGGGCCGTCAGGTTCAAGAAAAATATTGTGGTCGGAGAGCTTAAACATTGATGGATTTATGAACGCTCTTAAAATTATGACAAGCCTGAGCCACCGGCAACTTTATTGAATCTTATCCTGCGGCTGAATTTATTGGGGACTGTATCAAGTTTGGGGGAAAATGATTTTGTTCTCGTAATAGGTACACCTTGTTTTCTAAATGTAGCTTGTTATTTTTAATACGCAAATATATTTGGATTTTGTTTAAATTAAGATGTTTACTGAAATTCAGTCTTGTACGAAACAAATTACTGTAAAATATATTAGATTTTTAACGTGTTTATTTTATAAAATTCGTTTGTGTTTTTTTGATCTTTTAAAATTAATCAATGCTTTTTAACATAGTTCTAACCATAATATATAAATAAGTTTTATATATATATTTTTGGTTACGTTTCTTTTGTAAGGTTAAAAGTTTGAAATTGGTCACGTGGAAAACTTACACAAATCTAATTAATCAAAAATATATCGTACGTATTGCTGGACTGACGCGATAACATTCCCTATTCATATAATACTAAAATGACAAACACCGAGTAAAACATCAAAAACGACTTTTTTTAACTAAACTCTGCAATTCGTAACATGGATCTTAAAAAGTTTATAAGAAAATATTTTCTGTAAGAGTACATTCAAAGTAAATCATTTGAAGAAGAATATAAGTTGCGAGTAACAGACAGATGGCGCAAGTTGAGGTGCAAATAAAGTTTGAGTGGAAAAACTTATTCCTTCTCCGCAAATCCTGAGAGTGCGCCCGGCCCGAGTCTATACCCCCGGGATACCTTTAACAATTTGTAAGTTATTTATTGCTACCAAGAAATATCATTAACCCTTTCGAAATTTACCTCCTTTATGAAACAGGTACGAATGCATTCAATAAAAGAATAAAGCAAATAAAGCAGTACTCATGAAGTGTATACAAATACTCAAATAATTATTGGTTGAAATATTAATATATTTTATCTAATATTCTGTAAAAATTAAAGTGTTCATACAAATCAAGCATTAAACACTTTTCGTTTCAACTAAAAAATATGAATGATAATCAGCATACGTTCTGCACAAGTGAAAAGCAATTTACAAGTCTATGCAATACTATTGTAAGTATAAAATCTTTGTTGATTAACATAAAGTTAAATACGGTGTGATAGTTTTCAGATAATTTGTTCCAAATCTCAATAATTTCTTAGTCATCGCCAAGTTTGCTCGTTTTCAGCAAACTTTATCGGGCTGTAATGGCTAAAGTAAACTATTAGGTATGAAAACTAAGTTGACATGCAAATCTGTGACTATTCCGCAACTCGGATGTCCCACCTATCAACTCTAACCGGTTCAACAACTACGGATACCAGATGTTTTTGTTACTTCATTAAAAATTCATCACTCTTGCTTGCATACAAATTGTTTGATGATTGCCGAACTTAGAACACATTGTGAATAATCGTATTTTAAATAATATTCTAAAAATATTTTCTAACATGTAGCATATATTTTTGTAACTGAAATAAATTTAAATACACGTCAGAATTTTCGCACGTCTGTTGTATGACGTCTGTAATTGTCTCGCGCGAAAAATCGCTGAACAGAATTTTAAGACATGCATTTTATGTTTAAAAGACTTACCATCCGCGTCCGTGAGTTATGCTGTTCGATGTAGCTTGTGGTATTATAAGTCTAAAGTAGAAAGCGTAACTGTCAGGTAATATTAAAATGGGAATAAAATGTTGGTTGTTTGCTGCATGCTGTGCTGTGTAATTGACAATGTTCCGGATACGTTATCTAACGGTTAAACTTTTCCGACGACAGGAATCTCTTTTTTAAAAATCGTTTGGTATATTTTCATCTATCCCGGTTCTCTTTTAGGACAGGATAAACAACTGTATATTGTCTCCATGTATAATTATGTAAATAAACAAAATTAATTGTATAAAATTATAATTTGTTCTATAAAATGTCTGGCAAAGGTAAATAAAACAATAATCAAAAAGAAAAGTTTCAGTCCTCCTTGAATAATGATCAAAGACGTCATAGTTGTTTAAAATTAAAGTTCTGAGATAACGTTGATTGATCTTACATTAACCAAGTCGAATGCGTTCATTACTGATGAAATAAGTGCCGAGTAATAACTTAGTTACAAAGGTGAAAGGCTGTTGAGAAAACAGATTTCAAGGAGACCACGAAAATCTAATTAGGTAAAATTTCTTAAACTTTTGAACGGTACTTGTTAAGAAGTGAATTCCTAAGTTTTAAATTTAAACGAATAAGACGTAACTCGTTTATGTCGCTGTCCAACGGAGAAAGGATTTCTGCAGTATTTATTTATTGTAGAATTTTAATGCAGTTTTTGTATATAAATTATCATGTGGATGTTTTTATTAACGCTGGAGCCAGTCAATAATAAAAGATAATGATATGGTAATAAATAAACCTGTACTATAATTACATAATATTGTTAAATGTCCATCTCTTGTTAATAACTAATTCAAATCATTCTATTAGATGCAATCATTCATTTGTTGTATCGCCATTAATATCAGTTAATAACGATAAAGGACAATAATAACAATAATTAGTCTATGGCATGTTATTGGCTCGCCATTGACGGGTTGCATATAGCAATTACATTATAATCAGCTTATAAGCAGATAGTTATATTAGAGAAATGTGGAAGACAAAGCGTATCTGTATAGATTATGCTAATAGAATTACCTTTAGAGGATTATAGAGCGACTGCGTTACCTGCAAATAAGAAGCAATTGTTATATATTAATTTCGAAGTTTTTCTTTATTTCGTATATGCATATTTCATGTGGTGCGGTCAAAAGATTTTTAAAAACATTTAAATGTAAATTCGTAGTTAAAAATGGGTTAAATCATAAATGTATACATAATATAAGATAGAAATAGTTTAAGCAAAATTGTTTGAAATCCTTAATTTTAAAATATAATATTATTAAATATTCGTCGTTGCACTAAAAATATTCTTCATATATAAATTAGATGAGATAGAATAATATTTCAAAATGTAAACCGATGTTTTCTCTATATCTGTATATGTAATTTAAAATTATATCATAATAAAGGCCATTGGAGACTAACAGATGAATCTCAGCGCGAGATGACAGATAGCTGTATCCAGCTTTCAAAAACAAAGAGCGTTGACTGTTGGCTTATTACAAGTAACATTTCCCAAACAAAAATCGGCTTGATTCTGGTGACGTTCCATTATTTTAAAAGATAAATGTTGATGTAGTACTCTGGTTTATGGAAATGGATTGTCATTTTCTGCTCTTCAGCTTGGAATGTGCATCTAGATGGTTATAGAATATATGTAGGCCCCTTAATGAATGGGCAATTTCAAACGCATAGATGAACTTAATGCTGAACTTAATTATTAAAAAGCATACTTCGTAAGGTATTCAAGAGTATTACTAAAAAAAGTATCTTGAATTAGATTGTATATTAACTTTAAAAGCAACAGAATCCTTTCGATTATAACTTGAACTTTATCAGAGATTTCCGTAACGCTTCAAACAATATCTGTATAAACTTGGTATTAAGAAAATGGAAAACAAACAAAGCGAACTTTAAAAACTTTGCTACATAAATAAAACAGGATCCAAACTATGGGCGTTATCGAAAAATCGGAATTTATAATGGTTTATTCTTATAGAAAACTAAAACCATAAAACTAGACGGAAAAATAGAATGATAAAAGTATGTAAGCTAGGACAATAAAACTATTGGTAAAGTGCAAAAGTTTCGCAAGTGGGCAAAAGTGGGCAAAGTCATAGGCCGATGCCCGAGACGCGATAATGGCGTGTCAGTCATCCGCCCCAGGATGCTACAGATTTACATCCACGTGATTTATGACTTCTTCATAGAGAGGGGAAGCTGTATACAATACAAGATACAAGGGTGCACTATATGTAACCGTAAGATTTAACAGAGTTTTATTTTATTAAATTTGTAAATGTTTTTATTCATCGACACCTAAGTATGATTGAATGTAAAATAGGGCTGAGTCAATAAGAATCTGATACGAAAAGTTTTCCTACTGTCTATTTGAAATCAGTCAAAATTAATATTTTTATCAAGTATCATAAAGTAAATCCTTTGCAAAATAGTGATTATTATACTGACATTAAAAGCAGTAAAGTATATTGAAAATACTATATGCTTATTAAGTTGAAAAATAATCTCATTTAATTGTTCCTTCTATTGATATTGGACGACAATATATATCTGACTTGTTTGTTGGTGGCGTCGTAAAGCACAAATAAGTGGATTGATTTTCATCGTCTATTTAGTTTTGAGTAAAGTGTCTAGCAAAACTATGTGTCTAAACTAAAATAAACTAAACATCTATTTCTAATGAAGATTTTTGTTTTATAATATCGTATTTGATTACAAAAAAAACGTTGTATGTATAGTGAAGGGCACGGAAAGAAAAGTTGCCTTGCTTCTTGAATTTATAATTATGAGACATTTATAATAAAATACATATATTTATTTATAATTCCCCTGCGGACTATTCTAATAATGTAAATAAAGAATAACATCTACCAACAACAAATTAAAATATCACTGCCCAATTCCTGTATAATTTAAAATTAGGATTTGGGCTAAAACGTAAAAAGGTCATCCTTTTATCTCACAATTTGCAATTTGAATACCCAGACAAATTAATCCAGCAAAAATTAAGCAAAAGAATACAAAGCCACAACGCGCTAACAACGCTCTGCTCCAAAATATGCGACTGAGGATAACATTACCGGCGTTATGTATACACAACTACGTTCAGAGGGGTATTGTTAACTCAACTTTGTAATATTTTTACGTTTGTTATTGCGCGTTGTATATATTCGGTCTCAACTTTTAATATTCAGCGCTGTAGATTATTATTAAATTTACACTTCTATCCCAGCTAGTTTTCGGGCAATATGAAACTTTGACCCCGGTTCAGGAACATTATCGCAAGTGTCGTTGGAACCGAGTGTGGAACCTCTTTAATATTCAAAGAGCGTAACTCAATTTCGAAGGTGGTGTTTGTTATCCCCCAACAATGAAAATCACGCAATGTTATCTAACAAAAACAAAAAAATCTCCAGTAACTAATTTTCGTTTCTAGTCTCTAGCGAATAAACGTGGACGTGTGGAAAATATCCGAGGCTTCAGCGTCTTCGGGGCTTGTAGGGACATAATAACCTGTCTTGTTTTCTGTTAAGTTCGTCAACTAACCCTGTTCCTTCTCATTGTCATAAGGAGTGAGAAAGATGGCATTACGTTGTTTGTCACTAACGCATCATTTGTACTGTTTGCGAGGCCGTTATTGAGCTTGTTTTTGGCAAACTGACTGGCGTATTGCTACGCCCTCTGCCTTAGCAAAATGAAAGAGCATTTCGGTACAGCCTGCAGAATTGGTTGCCTTCATTACAATTAAGGGGGATTCTGTTTGCGCGCTTGGTAAAACACTGGTATTACGACTAATTAACTGAGTATTGTAATCACTTTGATAGGCAAGAAAATAAATAAATTTTATATTCTTATTCTTATTATGTATATGTATAAAATCGTTGTGCATTCTTTAAATTTCACCAAGAATTAAGCGTAACTTAAAGGAAAGGGGCAATTATTGTTGTTTACATGAAATACAAATTTCAACGAAAACATTTGGTTATACACTTAAAATTTTTTGATAATATGAGACTTAATTAAATGATATAAGTGAAGTTAAATTTATTATCAAATTGAATTTGCGATGGTAATGTTACCCTCGCGTTCACCAGCCAAATGTATATTAATGGGCCTCCCGAACCACAGTAATATTGTTTTCTTTTTATATCCCACGACCTCAAAAGCTTTTAGCTGTGTCAACTATTACATCGGCTTTTTATGGTTTAAGTAATATCATTACTAGAATGCTGCGAAGATCCCCGGATAAAGAATCAGCTCCTCGCCGTGTTTATTGGTTTCGTTTGATTGATATTTATTTGCTTGTCGGGTAAGCAACTCTAATAGGGCGTAAAACAGTGATCCTATTAAATATTTTGAAAGAACTCCAATACAAGTAGAAGTTTTATGAAAACATGTAGTAAAATATTTTGATATATGAACCGTTATAAAATAATGTTAAATTATTATTATTGTAACGAACTCCTTCTTGTTTTATGGTAGATTTCTGGTAATAGGTTCCGGGATATATGAAACAGCAATTTCAAAATAATTTCTTAACAAAACAACTTATACTCGTAAAACCAAAGGTAAGGCTTCATATAAGTTTTATGAACTCTCGTCTAGAGTTGGTCTCTCAGAAACTCTTCTATGAAGACAGTATAATGGATGACACTCTTAACCAACTTTGTACCGACTTGATAGTTTGATTTGATAGGATTCACTACGACCAAGTTTCTATGTAAGTAAAAATATTATTGGAAACATTTAAAATATATTTTTCGTCGCGATAGACTTAATTTTCAAACCGCGCAAAATTTATAAAATAAGTATGAATCGAAAATTGGTACATATAGAATTACTTTAAGTATTTTGAATGTTACAGCAATATATAGGGCTTTTTCTATAGGTAATAAAAAAAATTAAAATTATAAATTATTTATGTTTTTTTTTATTTATATAGGAAGAACGTAAATGTTCCTTTAAAACGAAACAAAGGATATGAATATTTTCTCATGAAAATTTTACGGTTGATAAACGAAACGAAATATTATAGTTTTAATAAAGTAAAATATTTCAATTTCTTCAACATTTGGCGGCATGCCAACTCTTGACGATGTCTACTTCTTAAGAATTGTCGATTTTCCGGAACAAGCGGATAAATAGGAACATTATTGAAATGAAAATCTCAATGTACAACATGTACCGGGAAACGTAGAAGCATTCAAATTATTAATATACAAGCATTTAGGGATAAAATATTGTAATATATTTTTTCAGTACGTTGCTTTACAGCGTGTTTTTCATTTGGTATACCTATAGTTTCGAAACAGTATTTTTGTTAAAGTTCATTGTGAGAGAATTCTTTTTAATATTCATAAAGAATAAAGTGTAAATTTTAAGCTATAAGAAGGATTAAAATAACAAGCAGCGTTATAGCACGTAGGCTAGGCGCTCATTCATGTTGTCCGTTGACGTAAGAATTTTATTACCAGACTAAAGCCCTCCCCCTCACCCCTCTCCCGTCATAACGGACTCGCGTCCCTTTCAAGAGGATTAACTTGTAATCCCACAGGAGGACCAATATCATTCATTAGAATGCTATCCTCCAGCTTGATTATTCCCGACATAATGTTGTTGTCGACCTACGCATACCTAAAACGTTTATTGAAAATTTAACAGATTAAGTGACGTACGTTTAAAACGGTTCTGTGTAATTAATAATTTATCAACACTCAAATGTGCTCTATCAAGCAAAATTAATTTTCAAAAGTTAGCGAACGGTGTGATATACCTAACAAAATTGTAAAACCAGTCTTCCGAGGCTTGTACTAATGTAAGAACAATGTGGTAGGGCGAGCCGCGATGAGCCGTGGTATTAAATCTAGCTTATCGTTTGGCGTTTCCGCTCCGCTTGATAATCAACGGGGACTATATTAAAGCTATCAGTCACGTGACGCATGACAAGCCCCGTGACGTCAGAGCACACTCACAAATCAAACGTAAATTGTCCGCCATTGCCAACAAACAATTAGAAATTCATATTACTTGTGCAACCGTCCTTTGCGGATATGTGGTCTCTGCTTTTGGAATATCGAGCTAATTTACCCGGTAACATTCCCATTATTACAAATGCGTTCAATGATGCATCTTGTTATGATGAGTTTATGATGTTTGTTAGCCAGAAGTAAATAGTTACAACATTTTTTAAATTGTATAATCATTAATTAAACTATTATAATATAGTAACGATAAAATATAAGATTTTAGTGTCGTAATTTCAAACTGAGTCTAGACATTGCTATTAAAAAATTTTAACGAGCATTTTTCGTAAGCACCTTAATCCAAATCGAATGGGGAAGTTAAGCGGCCACCATAAAATATGATTAGTGGTTGAGCGGGGGAGTCATCGGTCGGCGCCGACGACGCCTCGCAAATATTGCGAGCCTATACAAACACGAACGTCAAAGAAAAAAAGAGTATCGGCTAACAAATATCACTTAGCAAACCTACGAATGACATTATGACACACAACTCATTCACACATTTATTTACTTTTAGATATAAATAAGTTATAGCCATATAAATGAGTAAGCTAACCTACAAGCTGGGTGACAATAAACAAGTAATAATTAAACAAGATTTATAAGTTACTCGCTTCAAATTTAATATAAATTTTAGTCATCATATCATCTTTATAATAAGGAATTAGGATTCCAATTTTATAAAGGATATTACTCAACATTAAACACATAAGCTGTCATTGTAACTTTATTGATGGAATATCGGCGATAAACAAAGAAGAAATTGTCTCAAACAAAAGCCATTTTTGTAAGTATCGCTTGGCCTTTAATTAATTGGATCCTCTGACCACGGTGCTGTCGGGATGAAAATATTTACGTTCTCCACAAAATATATTGGGATATTTTCAGGTGAACGGGCTCGCTATTATCTATGTTGCTCGTGTATTTGGGATATGATGCGAAAACAATCGCTTCAGAGCGTGATAAACATATGCCGCGGTTTGTAATCCCCGTGAACTGGCTGCTCAAAGCGGAATAATTACTCCAGCTTACACTAAGATGCACACATCTCTGTCATCTGATTGTAAATATATACAAACATGATAATTGTTATCATATATATAATAATACTACTTGTTGATTTATATATATATATATA
>DVQP01001303.1:0-16111 GCA_018231745.1 Danaus eresimus | reverse complement strand
ATTCTGGATCTCAAAACGGGAACTGTTAAGAAGGAGGGGCACCAATGTTAGTTGAGTTATAGATTATTACAAAAACATCATTTATTGCATGAAGATATAGTTTTCAAAAAAAATATACAGAAATACGTGAAACAAAAAATTTGTAATCTTCAAGGAAATCGCGCGAACAGACAAACTTCGAACTAAACACCGTCCATTTTTATGGGGAGAAAACCCTTATATAGGAATAATACATACACTAAAGAATAAAATATATACAAAATAGTAATAATGCATGATTAAGAAATATGTTTATTGCTTGTAAATGTCAACTATTGAACTTCAAATAACAAGTTACATTTTTATATTGACTAGTGAGAGTTAATTTACAATAATGCGTGTGATGGTTTGTTCCAGCTTCAATGCGTCAAGTGATGGGATCTCGTCGCGGGTTCATATGCCGCATGCGTGTGGGCGGGACGGCCGAGAGCGCCCACCTGGGCAGGCTGCGCGCGCGCAACTCGCTCGGCCCCTCACACGACGGACACAACTACGCCGTCGTACACTGCACCGGTTACATCAAGAACTGGCCGCCGACAGGTCTGTAACGTATATAGTGAGGTATCCAGAGAAAATATATAATTTTCTCGTATTGAAATTCGAGATTTTATGTCTTTTGGGAAATCAGATCTGTTTCCAGGCATGCAGATGGATCGACCGGTCGAGGACGAGTTGCACGCGTCTCATTGTTGCCTCGTCGCTATTGGTAGATTACAGGTAAAATATTTTTTCAAATTACATAATATATTACTTAAATAAAACTAATATATTAGTTTTATTTAAATGACTCGCGAAAATATTAGATCTCATTATATTACTTAAATTAGGGGTTATGTGATATATAAAAAGAATCGTTCATATGGGATTTCTTTTTATCTGAATCATGTGTTGGATAAATATTATTTTAGCAACTATTTCTCTATCTCTTGAAAATTATTAATAATATCATTATTATTTTGTACAAATGTCACGTACGAATAATATAAGCATATTAATTTAATTCATATGAGATCATACACTCTGTACAATTCGTGTATAAAAATCATAGCGCATGTAATATTCCATCCTTGTTTATAATGTAAGTTTAAACATTCATATGTCGTTTAATAGTTTGATGTGTTCGTATAAGTGATTAATGTATCAAATGTATGTTCAGGTGACGTCGACTCCGAGTAGCGCTGAGGGCAGCGCGTGCGGTGGCGTGGAGTTCGTATCGCGTCACTCGGTGGAGGGCCGCTTCACGTTCGCTGACCAGCGTGCGGCTCAAGTACTAGGCTATGCGCCCGCGGACCTCCTCGGGAAACTATGCTATGACTTTTACCATCCAGAAGACCAGCAGCACATGAGAGATAACTTTGATCAAGGTAGAGAGATCCTATATACAGTTTGCTCGACATTTATGTCGTTATAAATGTATTACATTTTCACTGATAACGACATGCTTTCTGTGACTTTATCCTTTTGATACTAAAAATTGCTTAAATACTTTCTTGTAATAGTTGTTATCAATACTTTTTTTTATTAATTATAGGCAAATCGATAAATTAAAACCTCGCCCGTTTGTTTTAACACATGATATAAAATAGAATATAACATTAACATTAAAAAATGATTGATTTTTGTTTAATGTCTTTTTGTGCTTCCAATTTTTTTGTTTCGTCAAAATTCGTTTTTATTATTTTCCAATAACACAATCACATATTAAAAAGACGTTCTGTACTTTGCAGGCGAGGACACATTTATACGGCTTGCCTATAAACGAAACAAATACAAAGATTTAATTTCCTTTGTATGAACTGATTTTTTGTAACAATATTATAATTCTTATCGTTCCAGTTCTTAAGTTGAAAGGGCAGATTATTTCGCTCATGTATCGGTTTCGCACAAAGAACAGAGAGTGGGTTTGGTTGAGAACATCCGCCTTTGCATTCCTCAATCCTTACAACGATGACGTGGAATATATTGTGTGCACAAATACATTAGCCAAGTATGTATTACATGTGTATAATTTTACTATCTATTGTTTTTTTCGAAACACCAGACATATTCTATGTTATTTTTTGTTCATAGCCGTTCATTGGGCAGCACGGGAGGCGAGCCTGTTGCAGATGAGAACTACGATTACCACCTCCGCCAGCGTGACGTGTACCAAGCACCTCCTCCGCCTCTACATCAGCAACACCATGCTCCACCAGGTACTGTTACTGTCATATTAATATATATGTATATTTGTTATTACTTAATTTTCTCCTAATTGAATGAGTTAATGCGAAGGACCCGGCACACGCACGGTGAATTTATTGAATGCTAAAGGTTTCAACTCATATTGATATAATTAGTTGTATTATTCTATATCAATTATTAGGTGGTGGAGTCGGTGCTCGTTCGCCGGGTGAGGCGGGTGGTGCGGGCGCTGCGGCTGCCTACGCTCCTCACGCGCCTCACTATGCGCCCGACTACTCACCCCACCGACCCGCCAACACACCGCCACATACTACTTGGACAACACTGCGACCGGTACATTATCTTTATAAACTCTTCAAATATAAATAATTTGTGATGATTTAAATCAATTGAAAAAACAATACCATGTATTGTATTTTTTTTATTACGGTATAGTCCTATCTCAAAAAGGTTGCTATTAAAAACAGCCTTTTATTCAAGTAGTTTTAGTAAAGTAAATAATTGCATTCCCATAATCCAATATTATTCTTCTATATTGATTTCCTTCTGCTCCGTAGAGTATATAGCGACACAATAGTAATAAATAACCTACATTTTGTTTTTCAGAGCGGGGCCAGTGGAGCCGGGAGTGGTGGTGAAAGTTACGCGTACAGCGGCGACGCGGCTGGTGCGGGTGCGGGTAACGGCAGCCCGGCTCGCTCGCCGCCCGCGCCCGCCTACCTACCACCAGCACACTACCACCACAACCACCACCCCCCACACCCTACACATCCAACACACCCAACACATCCCACGCATCCTCCACATGGTTTGTATACTATGGAAAACATTCTCCATTATAATAAATATTTATAAGTTACAATTACAAAAGTATTTCATCTGAGACATGTTATTTCCAGCGGGTATATGGGCATGGCAGGGCGGTGCTGGGGGTGCAGGAGGGCCCGCGGCCGGCGCTCCCGAGGGAGGACACGCGCCCCATGAGCTCTCCGAGATGCTGCAAATACTGGACCAAGGCGGTGCTGCTACCTTCGAAGACCTCAACATAAACATGTTTAATTCCAACTTTGAATAGTGATAGCATTGTACAGTCTCTTTTAGCCGAAATATTCGAGCTGAAAGTTCCCTGTCTGGGATTAGTTTTGATGCTAAGAGGGGAGGTTGAAGCCTTTGTATATGTTAATGTATACTCTAAAATATTTTTGGTGACAATGCGAATCTGCTTGATTCATTTTAAGATTACTTAAGTATCACAAATTGAATTGAGTTTGACGGCATGATGTTTGTTATAAGAAACAAAAAGCAATGTGTAAACTTATGTTTTATAAGTAAATATTACCAGTAATATTTACTTGCTAGATTTAAAAAGTTTTTTTAATTGAAACTCACGTATTGTTTTGGAAATTAAAGCAATATTTTGTTGCACAACAAAGTTTTTATACACCTTTGTTAAGTAACATGGCGCTGGTAACGCATCAGTAAATAAGTTTATAATCCGTTGTGAAAATATATATCGAACAGCTTCTTAAATGCCTGTATATAATAACGCAATATTATTTTGTTATAGTTGCAAAAATTATGAAATGTAACAAAAATAATAATTGTACAGTACGTCATACATGAAGTAAATGTAATTCAACGCTCATGTAATATTGTTCATTTAAAGCAGTACCTGTAATTGTTGCCTGTGATGTTCAACCACCAAATGTAGAACGGTTTGGCAGCTCACGTTCACGCCGAACTAAACAAAAATCATTAAATTTTTTACAAAAGTTATGAACACAAAAGTGTTGTCACAAATTTTAATGCATATCTTACAGCACCGTTTGTAATCAACATTGAAATCATTAACATAGGAAAAGTTTCAAAGCTTGAAATAAATATAAGATTGTTGGAAACAAATGTTTTGAAGGAGTAAATAAGTTGATAAGGAATTTGGTACTTTATTTGTAATAATTAGTTGTTTTGTTAGTATTACAAAGTAAAATTGTGCTACTATGATTATTTTTAGTGAATTAATCATGTTTTATTATATTATCAAAAATTATTAGTTATCGGAATTTTAAGCACTTTCTAATACAAAAATATTTTTGTATAGATTTTAAGTTTTAAGGCTTAGTACTATATTTTTTTTATATCTTACAATACAAAACCTAATTATTGTAGCAAAATATTGTGTCTTTAATAGGAAATTATGGAATGTTGAAGACACACATTATTAAGACAATGAAAAATGTGCTGCATTGCTACTTAATGTTTATGTTGCAATTTTTTTAAAACGACTATATTTATTTTATTTTTTTTCCTCTTGTTATTTTATCTTATCAATGAGATTATTTTATTGGTAATAAAATTTTGAATACTTTTTTTCAGTATTACATTCTTTGAGTCTCTTCCGAATACGTATTTCACACTTTATATTAATCAACATTCCCCAAAAGTATATTTTGGTTTAATAATGTATTAGAAAGTGAATTTTAATAAATATATTTATTTTAATACTTTTGTATTAGTTTATAATTTTATTTTTTATACAGAAAAATATATAGATATTGCATTTAAGAATTATTTTTTAAAATGAATATAATTTGAATGAAATCAAGATTAGGTAAAACAAAATTTTGTAAAAGATTTTTTCATTAAATTTAAGCAACCTAAATTTGTATTTTTTTTACTCCCCTTATTTCAACGTATTTTAATAAAATACATTTACATGTTAAAAATAGTAATAAATTGTTGTATTCATGGTATTAAAATGAGATAATTCTGATATATCTTATAGCTGCTTTTAATTACAACTTCGAAATTAACATCAGTCAGCTTTATTTATGTACGAATTAGCCTTTAAGATTATGATTTCACATTTCTGTGTGTAACTAGGTTTTAAAGATGTCGTCTTCGATCCAGAAAATAGCTTCTGCGTCTAGAGATATTTTTTATTATGGTGGTCGGTAAAGCCATTTTTTTATACACGGGAAAAAATCTATTAATGCATACTCTACGGGCAGGTGCAATGAGCGGGGTTATTATGTAGGGCAAACATGCAAGACTCAACGAACACCGATTAGGTTTACCATTGATTGTATTACAAGCTAAAACAACCACCGGTAACCCTAATCGCTATCTTGGAACACCCCGGGATCGTTTTTGTATTCATCGTGGCGACCCGGCGGAATACTCTCTCTAGAGAAAACCTACATCTGGGAGAAGAAACGGCAGACGTATTCCCGCCTCATTTTTATCAATCTCCTCTGCGGATCCGGCTAACACACATATGCCGTTCTGCGGCCTCCTCTTCTGCAATGATCGTACTTATAAACATCGGAAACTAGAGTTCTACGCCAAGCGAGTCCGAAAAATTCTGCGCGGTAATAGATCCAAAGGAATTCCGCTAGTGTGTAACAAGCCGTGTGCGTTCGCATCATCAACCTAGCTATAAGATAAATCAACCTTTTTGAATACAACCTATCTAAATTTTATCTGTTTGAGGGAAACAAGTATACTTTCAAGTTATAGCTTTATTATAAAGAGTTATACTATATGGCCGTATATATTTGTTTTGTTTTTATATAATAATTATTGACAATAATAAAAATTAAATATAGCTGGAAAATGGATAAAACATGATAGCTTTCTATCAAACTCGCGTGATTCACATATGTATTGAAATTGTTAATTGTGGCAACCTTATTAATTGTAAATTGTGGCAATACTCAAACAACTCTTTTTAAAAAAGTGAATAATATAAAATAAATTTAAAAATATTTTTATGAATGTAGTTCAACCAGACACTTGCTGTTGTTAATTGACATCTCACAGCTGTCATAGTTTGATATGTGAATAAATACTGATATTACAGTATACGTCTCTTAAAATTTTATGCTAGTTATTTTTAATGGTATAGTTATAAAATATGTAAATTTATATTGACCGTAAATATTATTTGTATTTAAATTGATTATAATATATGTGTATTTTTAAACATTATAAGTATAGTCGCAATGACTAAAACAGCGCAAGAATTTATACAAAACTCATTCTCTCCAATAATTGCTACGTTATGCAGTCCAAAAGTGGATAATATAGTATGTAAAAATAATTTAACGTTACCGGAATTGCTGCAGCCGTTTACGCAACTAGACTGGGAAGGTGTGAAATTAAATTGACTGAATTTTGCATTGCTTATTATTAGAACTAAAAATACAATGAATATATTTATTCCTGTTATAAAGGTCAAATTCGGGAACCTGGAGGAAATTTTTGTTCAATAAGAAATTTAAATTTAGTCATTAGAGATGTGCTTTGGAAGCCACTTCAGCCAACGGAGGCTAGAAGACAACTTAACAATGCAGTTTTGCATAATTATGATGAGAAAACTGTTATGATGAAAATAGGTTCAGTATCACAATATAAATATCAACTGGATAGTGCTTTTAACATAAGATTGCCTTAATTTTTATTATACAACTTATTGCAGAAACTAAAATATTTGATGTACCTCAAGCAACACCATGGTTTGATGCATGGAGAGACACATATTTGGAAGTGCAATTCCCCTCTGATCATGAATTTACAAAACATTTCCTGGCTTGCATAATAGTTGCAACCACTCTTGAAGACGACATAGTTGAAACATACAACACTCTTAACCAACAATATGCACAACTTCAGAATGTCACCCCTCCCAAACTACCAAAGTGGTTTAACAGTTCAGTTTTGAAGTCTTATCTCTTATTACATGATGTATCTGCAATTTCCAAAGAGAAGTAAGTTTGAATGTTAAACATATAAATTATAAGCATGTATTAACATTATTATAATTTTCTAGATCTGATAAAATGTTTGAAACCATGAAACAAACCTTTGGTGCTGCCAACTGTTTTATGCTATCAATAAATTCTAAGACTTCTATTGAACCTAAGTTAACAACAGACTATTGGGCAAATTATCTTAAACAATTATCAGAGAGCAGTGTGAGTACAATTATTATTTGGAAATAATTTAATAATCATTGATACCATTTGATGGTAATATAGAATTATTATTTTTGGGTTTTACATTTGAAGTAAATATATTTTAATTTCATATAACTGTATAGTTTGAAATTGCTTTCTAATTTAATGGGGTCCTAAATGTTTTATACAAAGAATTATGTTAAAACATATTTCCAGGTTGAAACAGTTTCAATTTCAAGCTCTTCCAGTATACATGATGCTCAACTAACATCTCAACCAGGACATGCTAGTTTGTTAGGTATTCATTATATTACATTTAATATAATTATTAAATACTTTTTTGTAATTTTACACTTTTAAATTCTTTGTTATTTATATCTCATGTCTCTTTAGTGGAAATTATAATTAAGAATACCTTATACATTACAAAGCTATCAATTGTATTTAAAAAATATTGTAAAACAATTCTGTAATGTACATAGAAACACATTTTTCTTTTTTATGTTTATTATCCTTTGTATTCTATTAATTCTTTAATTAGTGGCTTTGAACCTTCATGCAATATAGTATTGTATGTTAAATAATTTATTTAGTTTAGTCACAATATTCTTAATACATCATTGCAGAAGACAGACAGAATACTTTAACACCATCAACTAATGCGGATGGTGTCCATCCTCTGACAAATGCTGAATCAGACACATACGACAATGCAAATAGTTTACAAGTAAGCATTTAAAAACATATGTCACTTTGACTTTATCATATTTGTGATTAATTTGTATTAATTTCAGCCATATTCATTCTCCGGTAGTTCGGAAAGTGTAAATGTTGCCGGAAGACAATTAGAGAGACAGACTGAGGTTCATGGAGCAGCACTAAATGCCAATGATATTGAAGCAATAAAATCATTCTTAAAAGACTATGTGTCTAAAGCCTTTGTTCCATATTTAGAAAAGCTTATAGCACAACTAAACGAAGTGGTGAGTTAGTGAAAATTATATAAATATTAAATATATTAATGTCTATGGCTTTTGAGATGATTTTGGATAACATGTATAATATATAGGTCGCAAATAAAAAAGGCGTCAGTAGATCTTTGCTTTCCGCAACGAAGCGTTGGTTTACAGCTGGAAAGTCTGGAACAACAACTGTGAACAATACGGTTATGTAAGTTTTGATATATATATTTTATGTATAGCTTATGTATAATTTAATGACAATACGGAACTGATTGAATGAAATGATTTCAATTATAAGTCTAGTTTTGAAGAAATCTGAAACTTTATTGAGTTATTCTTTCAACATCTGCCCTACTTAGTAAACTATTCCCTCTTGCCTTTGAGAAACCCTAGCTCTATGTATTGATACGCCAACAACCGTATTCTATATATCTTAATAGATACTATAATATTAATATATTATTAACGTGATTTTTTAATTTATAGTTATTCGAGCGACTGTCCAGAACTCCAGCTTCGTCGTCTTGGCGACGTGTGGTTCATGTGTGGTCAATGGTCACGTGCTTTCGACAGTTACCACGCAGCCAAGCGTGAGTTTTACGCGGATAGCGCTTGGCTTTGTTATGCCGGGGCTCTTGAAATGGCAGCTGTAAGCGCCTTCATGGCCGGCGATGCGAACCGGAAGACCTTCGGTTATATGGAAGAAAGCATCGTCACATATCTGAATACGTGCAGGTTAGTTTTTGGTGTCCCTTGACAATTGAGTGGTTTTTTTCAGAGGGTGTATAATAATAATAAGGTAATATGGTGTTAAATTGTAAATTTGATTGTGTTACTATTTTTAATACCGAATTAAGTATTTGTGTCGTATTTCTAAAACCATAATCACGTAGTTTCTTCCGCACACAAATTGTGCCTCATATGTAGACTATTATCAAAATATATTCTTTAGAATGGTGCAATATGCAGTTCGAGCTACTCTCCTCTCGGTGCCGTGTCTCATCAGCGCGGGGTTCTATGGCGAGGCCGCTAAGCAACTTATCCGAATGACTTCAGAAGACAGCGATTTGCGGAGTGCCATGCTCCTAGAACAGGCGGCACTTTGTTTCTTAAAAGGGCCCTCTACCAAAATAATGTCCAGAAAATACGCTTTCCACATGGTTTTGGCCGGACACAGGTTCTCCAAAGCGGGACAAAAAAAACACGCGTACCGCTGCTACAAGCGGGCGTATCAGGTAATAGAATAGTACACCTCTCAACTCGTGTTTCTCAAAACTTGTCAACTAACGTCTTACCTTTAAACATAGTCACTATACTCGATCTTTACGAGTAAGCAAAATTATATACCACATAAATTTAAGAGGTTGTTATATAATAAGACAAGTTTTTAATTATTTGATCGCTTTGCTGTTTATAGTTTCAAGTTTATACAAACTAAACTAAAACTCACAATACATTCTAGTTGATGCTTAACAACCTGTAATGTAATCTGTTCAGGTGTACGAGGATAGTGGCTGGCGTCTGTCAACGGACCACGTGCAGTTTGCTCTCGGCCGTCTAGCTGGTGCGTTGAGGGTCAAGGAAGCTGTGTCCTGGCTCGCGGCTCCTCTCGCACCACACTCGCCTCAGCCGGCCGCCATGCAGGACGCCTTCCTCCGAGAGTTCATGCTGGCACACCAGGTGACAGACATGTTATATTATTAGTTATATATTTGATGGAGCTAACGTCTGGCTTTATTAGTTGGGGTACATCTGGATATTGACAATTTTTGTCAGGTTCTGGTTTTTGAAACGACGTTGGCAGGCCAATCTACATCGGAATGTTCATTGTAAATAATTCGTCCCAGGGAGGTGATCTCTATGCTGTTTAAGTTGTTGATATTATTAGAGTAGACCACTTCTAACAGTAACATTCAGCGGTCCTTTTTAAGAAAAATTTGGTTTTAGGTTTGTTATTGACATTTTGTTTCTTATTCGAGTCTTCTATAAATATTTTTGCGAAAACCTGATTCATTGAGACGTGAACCTTATATTCTTATTGGTCGTTCAATTTTATGCGAATGCAAAGATTTCCGGGACAAGGAAATTTATCAAAAAAAAAATTTACAATTCTAAGCCTACCCTATTGCTTTTCAAATTGAGTTCGTTATTTTATCATGATATATTAGGCCTTTTTTTTGAGATTTCTCATTTGACTATTTTTTCGACTATTGTATAGCAAATCTGTCAATCTTTTATTAAACCATGATTTCTAGAAAGCTAACAAAATTACGTTATATTTCTGAAAAACGTAGTTTTACCTAAATGTGTTCTTAAAAATCATTAGAATCGCTTTTAGTATGTCTTTTAGTTTGGTTTCTCAATTTTGTGTTTTGTTTGAAGTCAATTATTGACTATCTAAATTTTAATTTTTTTTTTTTTATTTAAAAAGATACTAAAACTAAACCACTAACTACCATCTTACCTTAAAATGTTATTAATAACGATTATTATTAAATCAATTTTTTTTAAATTATTCATCCTAAAACAATATTTTTTGTTTTAACGCCGCTTGCTTATCTTTAAGTGTGCACAGGCTACTGAAAATTACGCTCTGAATTTCCACCGAATAACTTTAATAAGTACCCATTTCAATTATTAATCCTTACGTTTAATTTGTTGTATCAATGATATAGATAAAATGAGGTAGAAATTATATTTGATATTTATAAAATTTCCAGCAATTCGTTGAAACTTTAGAGGAGTTTAAGGAACACCTTCCAGTGTTGCCAGTACCGTTGCTATCAGTAGAGGACACCGCGGTGTTATGTGTTGGTCCAATGCCTTTGTCGTCTCCGGGACGTGTCGCCGCCTCTTCACTTTCTTTGCCCCCGCAGAGGAATTCAACTAAAGATTATCCATTCTGGCACAAATTGGAGGAGAATCTGCTTCAGGTGGCGCAAGGAAGCGTCCCCATGATATTTAAGCCAAGTATAGATTTATATACACAGAAAACAGACAGCAACCCCATTGTGCCCAAGGGAGGTAGGTTCACGAAAACACTTCATCTAAAAAGCAGTAATATTTGTATTTTTTGGCTTGTCAAAAATAGATGTGTATATTTGAATTTCAATATCAAAAATTTGTTTTTCAGAACCAATACAAATTGCCATAACTTTATATAATCCATTAAAAATTCCGATACTGTTGAAGGAGTTGGAATTGTTGTGGCAGTTCACTTTGGAAGCGGATAATACAGAGATTTCTAGCGAGGAGGTTTTGAACAACGAGCCTTTAATAGCGTCGGGACAAATTAAAGACAGTAATGTTATACGTGGACAGAAATTGAAATCTTTCTTACTGGAAGGAGAGTGCAAAAAGACGCTAAATTTAACGGTCACCCCACTACAGACTGGACAACTGTCCATACAAGGATTAGCGTTCAAGTAAGCCAATAAAGTACTGATACGTTTGCTATGAAGCATTTTATAAAAGAATGAAACAAAGTAAATTCAAAGAAGTGTTTTTGTAAATCATATTTTGATGTCCCATTAATTTGGTATAATACTAAGATTTTAAGAAGCTTCCAAGCAAATCTCTAGTAACTTTATATTTAATCTGTGTTATTCTATAAATAGTTGATCGACTTAATAAGTCTTGAAATCCTAAAAATATTTCGCCTATCATACCTATTTCTCAATTAGCATCGAGTTCTTAATTAAATATACGTTTTCTTAACTAATGTACATTTTTTTTTATTTGTTAAGTTTGATAAACGTCGGCGAGGGAAAGACTAATGAAAATGGCGTATCAGTGTTGGGTAAAGTAAACTTACAGAATGGTGCCAACTGTTCTGATAAATTGTTAGTAATAACAGTCATACAACATGCTCCGTGTCTGCAGGTAACACTCTGTTTGTATGATAATGATGACACAAAGATACAATTTATCTTTAGAACTGTTTGTACTCATGTAACAGAATCATTCATACGAAAAAATGTCTCATTCAAATCTCTTATTTTATCTGTCACGCGTTGTTTTTTACTAGTGAAATTTGATTATGTACCCATTCATATATAAAAAAATGTATAATATTTTCTTCCATATAAAAAACCGATATGGTGATAGGTTAAATTATGTCACAAAAGATACATATATTGAAAATAGATTACGTCAAAAACTCTTGGCCTAATGTGTGTTAATCTATCTTCAGATGACGCTATCGGAAACTGTGAGTGAAGTTATAAGCGGTGAAATATTAACAGTGGACGTGGATTTGTGTAATGTTGGTCCCGTAGCATTGGACAATCTGTATTTAGCGGTCTCGCACCCGGAGTGCATGAGCGTAGTGGGACCTAGTGGCGACGTGGACGACTTTGGCGTTCTCTATGACGAGAAATACAGACCGCCCCCCGACTTCACAGGTAGACGTAACATCAATTTTTGCTCTACATACTCATACAAATTACGAACAGTGTTTTTATTTCTAACTAGCTATTTCTTACTCTATTCATTATATGAGAGTGTAATAAGTTAATTATTTTGCCATTTCTTTTTTGGAATCACAATGTATTTCATTGTCTGCTTAATTGTTGTTGATTGGTTGAAAGTGCTAAATAAATAGGTTTTATCTAATTAAATGTGTGCTAAAATCGCAATCTTATCCGCGTTTCGGCCGACGGCTACTATGTAATGCCTCCTCTACACTACTCGCGGACTTGAACGAAGTTAGACGATAAGGATAGTGTAGAGATGCACTTCGGCTTATCTCATCAAACTTTACTTTGCCTCGGGTGACTTACATTTGTTGTCGGTTTTTGATTCCGAGTCAAAGGGCCCGAAGTTGGCAGTCTGTCGGCACCTTTTAGCGAAGGAGGTTATTGCAAAGTTGAACAAGTTTGTATTGTCGCACTTCGGACTCTTGCCAAAGTATCTCGATCGCTACGCCGAGGAACTCCGCGAGTATTGTCGAGGAGGCATCAGATTGTCTAAATCATAAACATTTCCAGACGAGCGGGCAGCTCGTGCCGCGGTCCGAACCTTGTCGGCCGCTCGTCGCGTGACGTCAGTAGCGCCGCAGTGCTCGGCGGGAGCGCACGTGCGGACCACCCTGCTGCTGCGGCCACACGCTCGCGCTTCCGACCTGTACTTACTCGCCTACTACGAGACCGGCCAACGAGCTCGCCCGCACCGCCTCCTCAGACACGTCTTCCGTTTTAAACCCATTGTCGGTACCTTTTTTCATATTTCATTTAAATTTTAATGTTGTTTTCGATAATATTCTAACATACTCCTATAAATTATACTATTTTAAGTTGCTTTGATAAAGTGATGATGTAGCTTTATAACATTTGCGTTTTCTCCTAGGAGACCGTTGAGATATCGGTGACTCCGCGCAGAGGTTTGAGTACTGTTGACAATAAAGTTATAGAAAGTATGCATCTGTCGATCGAGCTGAAAAATGTGTGTAACGAAAAGGAAGATGACATAACACTTGAAGTTCTAGAAGCTTCTCTATTGAGCAGACAGTGGAGACTAACAGACAGCAGGCACTCGTCCGAAACAGACAACTGTTTGATATCACGTGAAAGAATACATTTCATATTAAAAAGTAGGCGAATATTTGAAGACTTGCCGGACGGACGTGTCGAGTACTCCTGCCTTAAATTCGCAGAACATCATCCAGAAACCAAAGACGATGTCAATAAGCCGCCCTATTCTAAATTTGTAACTGACTATATGTCTCCATTACTTGAAAATTCGGAATCGGTTCAAAGTCCAGCGACCTCTTCTGGCTTGATCCAATCCATGTTGGTGTTGAGATGGAAAGCGGACAACAGGAAGACTAATCGCAGAGTAGTCGGCCAGCACTGCCTCTGGATGGATTGCTTTACGAGAACGCTATCAGGGGAAAGAGAAAAATTACCGATCGAAATCACAGGCGGAGTGCAGCTCGACGAATTGGACAGCGCCACTGATATAACCGACGCGAAAATCAAGAATGATAATAACGATATCGTCATCATTAAAGTTGAACATTCCAATTACATTAATCATAATTTCAAAGCAAATAAGCTATGCATGATACCCGTTGTACTGAACGTAGTCAATTGTCAAGGATCCCCGGTAACGGTTTTTATTGATATGCATAGACAACACAACAGGTATTTATTTTATATAAAATAAGCTGGTTTTACGAACATTACAACTAATTATAATTATAATGTTATATGTTATTGCAATTCAAGGGATTCTTCGGGTGAAATTGGCTGGGCCGGTGCCCTTAATAACGGATTAGACGCGGATTCCAAAGAACTGGGTGTGAACGTGATTTTGGATAAGTTCGAGTCGAGAAGAGTTCAGGTACTAAAGTTTATATAAAAACTTTCGTTACATAAATGTCATTGATTATATTAATTTGAGATACTTGTACAATAATATAAGTGGAATTTGTTTCATTTAAAAAGTATTTAACATAGTCCTTGGTTGCGGTTTATTTATTTAATGTATTCTATTGTTTTAATATGTCCTGATATTAATCTTAAGTTTTACTATTAAAAATTAAGATTAGTGTATATGAAAGACGTTTGTAAAAATAATGTTTGACCGTGCAAATAGACCTCAGAATTTTTACAGCCGTCTATCAGAAGTCATTAAGGATGCTTTGTTTGTGTTGTGTATGTTAATGAATTATCCCCAGGTTCGGGCTTTGTGTGCTTCGCCAGGAACATACCTGGTGGGCGGTGCATTCCACGTCACCACCAAACACGACCAAATTCTTAACTCGTACTTCCCTAACACAGCTTCGCTGTTGGTTGTTAAACAGATGTAACGGCGGAGACACACTGGTCTGTCTTAATTTGTTGTAATAGAAACCTATACACTTTTATTTAATATGGTTGGAAGTATGTTAGTTTATTCTCGTACAGAATAGTCTATTATTGATTATTGGTCAGATATGTGGCGAGCATCTATTACGACAAAATTTTGAAAGACCAGTATACATCTTGCCTAATGCCTTATAACAGCGAATGTTTGAAATGATTAGCCGCAATTTAATTTGTATAGTGCAATTTATTCTTTATTAAATAAAATATTTCTTCATTACATTGGAATTTTATTTTAAAATCATCGAATAAATATTAACGCCTTGTTAACTAAATACATTTATTCCACGATGCCAATGTCCGAAAAATACGATAAATTTTCTTTATTGTTTGTTACATAATTCCCAGATTACACTTTACTTTTAAATTTTTATGGTAAATTCAAAGGAAGTCATTTCTTCCGTAATCTCTTTTCGTATTACTGTATATAATTTGAAATGTTCAAAATAGTTACGATCGAATTTTACGACAATGATTTGTACATTGGTCCTAGCGTGTTATATTTTATAATTAATATAAAATAAGAAAAGATACATCAAAGGAAATATGAATTTTCTTCCTACTATCATTTCATTAATTGCTGGTGAGACAATTATATTACATATCTGTTAAACAATATTAGGTGTGTATGCGAATTTTTGTGTAACATTTTCTTGCAAAAAGCACGGACGGATTTTTTAAACATTAAAAATATTTCTACAGAAGTTGTGTGGAAAACGTATGTACAAATTATTTAAACATTGAAATCTCATTTTAAAGTATAAAACTATTCCGTACTGAGTAATTGCTTAGCGGTATCTATGTGATATATTATTAAGAAATTAACCCTATTGGTTCACGTGACCGTCTATCGAATTATTATATGTAATCCGCATTAAATATATTAGTGTGTTGTACAATAATTATAAAGTATAAAACCTTACACACATGTGAGTCCATATAAACTCTTCTGTCATCTCATGAAGGTTCTATTAAAATTAAATAAAAAGCATAGCAAAGCAAGCTTAACGAAGATTAGCTGTCCTTTACGTTTTTTTTAATGATATCATAAATAAGACGTTTACGATAAATCTGTATGGATCTTTTTTCTGGGTACGAAAAGAAA
>DVQP01001302.1:0-16113 GCA_018231745.1 Danaus eresimus | reverse complement strand
TATATATAAAATTCTTTCCAAAATCCTTTTTTTTTCTATGTATGGTATATTTTTACTTACTACAACAATCCCAGGACTCTCTGAACCGCCTTCACCTTTGTTTTCAGCCGCAATACTCTCCTAGAGATATAGATTAGATAAGTTAAGAATAATGTTTTAGACAACAATTCAAATATATTTATCGAGTACTAGCTGACCCGGCGAACTTCGTACCGTCCTATAATCCAGAAATATCTGTTACCTTTTTATTTGATGAAGTTAATGTCTCTATTAAGTATATCTGACCCATACAGACAACGTTCTGTCTTCTTAACTGTGATTATTGAATTCTAATCGGTATATTAATAAATCAAAATTATTCCAAAACCAAGGTGTTTATTCTAATTACTAATTATTTCTAAGAAATAGTAAATGAATTATGTAGGTATTTTGTTACCTCCGACCGATTTTTTCGCAAAGAGCATGTAAACTACATTTATTTTGTTTTAGTGGCAACTACGTGAATGTTACTGCCAGTGAGACAACATTTTATTAAAAAATCAGATGTTCTAGTTTTCCGTACAAATTTCGTATTTTTTCTTACCAAAGAACCTTTCCTACTAATAACAAATGCAACAAAAAAATCATTAATTAAATCGGTCCAGCCATTCACACGTGATGCCGTGACCAAGGGAGAAGGGGTTCATTTATATATATATCTATATTTAAACTAAAACTTTTTTGGTAAATAATTATCGTGAAAGAAAGTAACATTGTAAATGATATTATCCGTTTCAAGGTTCATAATAGTTCATAATTCATCTATCTTAAGCAGTTTACAAGATTAATGTTCTGTAAATAAAATTTAGTTTAAAAATAAGACCCCTAAGGTCGGTTTCGATATAATTTGGCTTAATTTTAACTCGATCCGCTTCCTTGGTATCGATATCTCTGAGGTCTGTAGGAATGTATAATTAGCGTGCACAGGGTACCGTATCAGTGTCGGATATCTCGTGGTACTCGTGGACCTCGTCCTTGGTATCGCCCTCATCGCTCTTGTTTGAACGTCCTAACGTGGCACTCTTCACCTACGAACGTCATAATGAGATAAATACATTCACCTTTTTGGACTATTTGATTGACATACAATAGACTCAAAATCTTAAAGGAACTTGTCATTCAACTGAGCAAAGAATTTGTTCTTTTTAGAGGTAAGATGAGTTAAACCCCATTGATATATTAAAAATTGCAATCAACACATTTTATCAACCTACATTCTTCTCTAATCACAAGTATTTTCACAAAAAATTACATCCCTAAATTTGAATGTATTACATATGGCCAAATAGCAAATTTTATGTGTTTTTTGGGGACTAATTCTTCAGATATATTTCTGCTTCCATTACTATTTACAAGAAGTTCTAGCTCTCCTGGTTTTAATTTAAATGTTTCTCAATCGCATTAATTAAGGTATGGTTACGTAACTACATAATCATAAAAATATATTGCATAAGAAAATCTATTCATACATACATCACATATGCAATAAGAATATATAATGATAATATAATGTAACTACAAAAAACAATTTATGCATTCTTATACATTTTACTGAGTTTGGTTCTAAATTATACATTGCGTTATCTTGTATGTCAAAATAGCAGTTTACCTTTGACCTTACCTTGTAGATGAAGCTTTTACTTGTAGTCGGCTCATTGATAGTTTTGAGAGGTCTTATCATACCTTTGAATTTGCCGTCAGCTGCGAAATTTATAAATCGGATATCAATAACAACGAATGTTCCAATTAACATTTTGTTGGAAAAATGCAAGTACTGATCTTCTGGTACAAGATAGCAAGAATACGACGAAAAAATAGTTCCGAATACCATTATTAACGATACTCAAAAAGTTGTAATTTATTATATGTACTTATGTGTTATACATTTTTTCTGACCCGAATTATAAATTAATAAATACATTTCATGGCTACATTATTTCAATAACCAAGAAATGTTAGTGCTGACAGACTAAATAATAAATATGTATATCAAACAGACTATATAATACATGTGTCATATAGTAGTGTAACTTACGGTTTGCATCGTTGTCCTGTTTTGGTGAATCAAGCAGCGGGAAGGCGCTGAAATGTGATGGCGAGTGAGGATTTATGAGCGGCATCTGCTCCAGATCCTCAGATGGTTTGTACGGAGTCACCACCTGCCGTGGTGGCTGTAAGGGGAAAACCATACCTAAGTAATGACTATCATCAAGACGCTTAGTACACGTATTACCTATATTACACAGGTTTTACTAGCTAGTTCAAAACCTCGATGTCGAAAGAGGCCTGCTATACCGATGTACAACAAATCTTTTTTATTAATTAAATACATATGGATAAGTTACATTGTTTCCTAACTTTTGGATACATAGTATATGTGCTATTCTATAGCTATAAACATTAATTTCATTAATAAAATACATTTCCTTAGAAAAATATTAGCACTAAGAAAATTTAAATGTACTTTTCTAACCTAGGTTGTCACTGTAAAGTCGACATAATAAAAAGTTTAATGTAGAGTCCATATCCCAAAGAGATTCCATACATGTTCATACTTACAATGCCGGCGGAATCCAAGAAGGATATATCGCCAAAGTATGCACCGTCAAGGCCAAAGTGGCTGGTGTGTTTAACATCACCCTGTGGACTTGATATCATGCTTCGCTGTATGGTACGTTTGCCGGAGTATGTGTGTCTTTTGAGATCCGACCGCAATAGGGATGATCGAATGTTACGAGTTGAATTGCGAGTTGGATGAGACAGTGAGCCAGGCAAACTTCGCTAAGGAGAAATTTGTTGGAAGCGTTTTTTACTATATGTATAAAAAAGCGCATGGTGAGTTATAAACAAAAGTCAGGACGTTAGATATTTGACATTATCGTATTATACTTGGTAATCCAAAAGATTATTCTTATGGAAAATTCAGTTACCATTCAGTTTAATTCTCTCTAAACATATCATAGTCTTTAAGTAATTTTTTTATTACATTTATTGATAATGTATCGAAGCACAAACAAAGACGAAAGATATCTTTAAAGACAAAGAAAATACCCAGTGAATCTTTATGTACATAATACAATGTAGTAAATCGTTTGTTTACAAATCTATACAATGCACCGATTAGTATGTATGCTTACATGAGAAAATTTATTAAGCAAAAAGTGAGAAAATCTTTCTGTGTCAAAAAAACATGATTAAATCAAAAACTATAGTTTATTATTTTATGGATTTAAAGATCGTTTGAAAAGAGAAACAATAATTAAAAACTATATTGAGTTTTGCTCCCTTTTGTTAAATATACAAATGTTGGCAGTTCTATTTTATTTGCCGTTTTTACAGTTGCTGCGCTGCAAAAGATTTCTAATAATCTCCAAAAAAAAAAAAACTAGATTTTTAAAGTTAATGTCAAATATCCTTACGTCGCAGAACCCATAAGATAAGGACAAACACAGTCCACACTGAACAAATAAAAAATAAATGCAAGGGTAAAAATGACAAAGCATTGATGAGAGTACAGCATGCGAGTTAATTGATTTAAATCAATACCGCTCTCACCTCGGGCTTTACATAAGGTTTGGTTTGATTTGGATCGAAAAGTCCACACGCACCGCCTGGCAGCACTCCATACCACATGGCAGATTTAGTATAGTTTCTGTAAGGATCACGATAATGTAGGGGCGGGATGTTTAAGTGAAGACAACTATATGAATAACGATCCCGTAACAAGGATAGATATACATACTGTTTTCCGATCACGGTGATCTTTTGTCCCGTCTTATATTCGAGAAAGTTACTTCGCCTGCCATCTTCATGTTTCTTATACGTTGATATGGCCTGAACCTTTTAAAAAATGTTTACTTATTTTAGAAAACTTATAACTTAACTTCACTTGATGTTGTAACTGAAGAGCAAAAGTGAATTTATCCAATGTTATTTATATGATAGTACAACAAATATAGCGGATAGTCGAGTATTAGAAAAGTATAGTCACATAGTTTAGAGACTGGCAACTATAACAGTTGCGGTTGCATATAATTGTTTTTAATTTTACCATCTGACTGCTGAATATATTAAGAACATAACAATAATAATCAAAATATTCCTGCGAAAAGTAATTTTTTTCGCCCCAATTTTGACCAACCTTATTTTCTGTAATATGTTATTTAAAAGATTCTATATACTGAATATATAAACTATGGTCAGATTTTTAATTTTTAAGTAACCATAGGGAACTAAATCAAACATTCTCTTAATTTTTTCACTTTCATCAGTCTTATATAGAAAAAGCAGTGTATTGTATTGTATTGTTTATATCCATTTTTTAATAAATATTTGTGAACATTTGAATCTTAGAAATATATTCAATTAATTAATAGGACACCCACCGAAAAATCGTTTCTAAATCTTTTTTATGTGGTGTCAATTCGAAATAAAACACTTTCACAAAACTGATATTAAAACAGTGTACATATATATTATACCAAACATTATTAATTATATTTTAAATTTTAACAAACTTTTGCATTACTGAACTGCGAAATAAAAAAAATATCTTCTGTTTTCTTTTTTTTTAATCCTTCGGGATCCCAGATTATAAGGTTACCGATAAATTTATTTGTCAATAAATATCTCACAAAAATGCTTACAGTCGTTTTAGAGACGTATACAAAGACTTCTGACATTTCAGTTTAAATCAAGAATTATATTATTCCCATTTTTTAAAATAGTTTTTGTTTTCATTGTTGTAAGCGTTATTGCATTGAAAGTAATTTATAACAAAAATGAATTCTTATGTGCCAATCTAAAACACTTTTGAATATCCTCAAAATATTCTTTAACCGAAATATTTACGGACCATCTTAGCTGGCCGTTGCAAATTTTTTGATACTGAAATATTATAACACATTACACACTTTATTACTACTATTATTTTAAGTCTTTGAAAAATCATTTGGGTAATACTACGATCAATTGCTTTATCTTTAGACATTGCCCTAAAATAACCCATTGGTGACGCTTAATATAAAACAAACAGTTTTAACTAAATCACTCACCTCTTCAGGACGTATGCCACGCAATTTAAAGGCAAGATCTTTGAATTTAGGTCGATCGTTTGGATCATGTGACCAGCACTCCAACATCAATGAATAATAAGAGTCGGGACAGCAATCGGGACGCTCCAAACGCTAAAATTACAATTATAATTATTTATGTCATAGTATAACCTGTAAGCTAATTGAGCTAATAGCCATCAAATATGCTAATTGCACAAGCGTTGATTAAAATGAATGATTAATTAATTCATAGGTTAATATTGCGCATATAATGAAATAAAAAAATGTATAAAACTAATTAAAAGCCATATTCTTTCTAAAAATAATTTTAACGAAATTGCTACGTCTATGATTGAAGAAGAATAAAAAAAAGTGCCTGAAAATTGGGAGCGTCAATGGCCTCAAGAATCTGCTGTCCTGAGAAAGCCGCCCATGGCTGGAATCCATACGTGAACATCTCCCACAGACAGACAGCGAATGCCCAAACATCGCTTGCAGAAGTGAATCTAAGGTATAGGATGCATTCCGGGGCGCACCTATAAAAATCGATTCATTTACAAATCTTAAAAGCAAGCTACGTTGACCACAGACCATAGTTTTATTTTTGTTGCAAACAATCATTCTGTTGTGTTTGTACAATTAATTAACGAGTAAAACATATATTTTTATGTAGCTTCTTAGAAACTACGGTTTTTATATCCTTTTATTTTTTACAAAAGATTATGATCAGGAAAAGATGGTAGTGTGTTTGTGTAGCATAAAAGAGTTTCTTCTTACCAAGCTACTGGTAATTTGAGATTCACATTATAATTTGTCTGGTAGTAATCTTTTCCTACTCCCAGAGCTCGGGACAGACCAAAATCGGATATCTTCACTCTATCCTTGCAGAATACTAAGATGTTCCGAGCTGCCAAATCCCTAAAAGAAATAAAATGAGGCTATAAGTGAAGAAAATGGTAGTTAATAAATGTTGTTATAGGAAGCCCAAACCGGAGACTGTGGATGTGATTCGAGATAAGTAGATTAATATTAGGGGAGAATATTTACACTTTGTTAATAATTTTTGCTAAGCATGGTCCTTCAATGTAGTGAAGTACATCTAGGGCAAGTGACTTAATAACTAAATCAAAAGGGACTTGTAAAACGTCGCCACAGTTATTCACCACTTGGTAATTAAAATTATAGCGAGAAATTGCAGGATGGCTTTTAAAATCCATTGTTTAAAATTTAAATTTAAAGATTTAAAAATCATTGTTTTCCCCTTGTCACATATTTGAAATTCATCAGCATAACTACGAATGTTACTGGTTTCATACATGTCATGTTTAAATAGCATGAACAGCTTCCGTGCAAACACTAAGGATTGGGGTACTTCAGCGGAAATAGGCCTGGTATTCGAACATAAGATATCAATACGACTGTTTCGCTCCCGTCCACTTTTATGCTGCCAAAAATAAAGCTCGCTAACCAACTACATAATCCCTACAGTAATACTTTACTGACAGAAGATCTTAGCATTTGCGTTGCTAAACTTTCTGTCAAAACTACACCTTTGGTCTCAATGTTGAGACATTTAAACCAAACGTTAAGAGCCCGTCGATTAGTACAGTATACTAAAATATCACTAACACTTCGTCTACTACGGAAACAACACTTTCGATCAGTGAAAAGCGGATTCTCTTCTATATGACTCCTAAGCGCAATTGATTACTCATTATAGGCTTCATATCCCTTGAGAGCAGAGACGTAATTGTTCTAGACCTATAATTGGACAAGTCTGTGATGTCACTTTTTTTGGGGATAAGGTGAACGGTGGATACTTTCCATAAGGACGGGACTTGAAGCAAGGGAGCAAGAATGGTGCAATAATCAAATAAAAGAGAGCAACATTGATAGTTCTTTCTGGAACATACGTCTTTCGAGCAATTGCAGGATTAATGCTACATTACCTCATGATCGCAAGATCTGTAGTTGCTTTGATGTGCACAAACGCTTCCCGTATTTAAGCTATGAGACCCGTATAAAAACACTTACAGCGGATGTATTTACCATAGCATACAAAGGCTTCTTATTTAGTTCGTAGAGGCGGTGACAATATTCAAACGTACCGGCCTTTGGGGTTTGTAGTTTGTGGTCAATCCTGATCTCGGATTCATACCGTATGCACGGTGAACAGGACAGGACATTTGAAAAGTGTGTATGGACGTCGAGAAGGTGTATATGGTAGTGCTCGTAAGTATATTCCCCTTATGCTACAGGGGTCCTCAAGAAAATTGGGAGATGCAGCCTCGTAGTTTAAACACATTTACGTAAAAGTAAAAGTCGAGTCGGCCGATGCCGATCCTATATTGCCAAACGATTGTGCTTATCATTATCCAATATAGGTGGATGTGTGAGACGAGAAAGAGCCTCATCATTAAGCAGTTATCGTTAAGTAAGTAGTATTTTTTTAACAAATGTTTTAGAACAGTGAAAAGGGTTTTCTGTATTTCAGCAACCACCAATTAAACATAACACGATTACAATAGCTCAATCCCAATGGCCGTCTATGTGAAAGTAGTACTATGCGGGTGCCAGAAACCATATTTTCAAAAATTGTAGTCAATGTTTTTAAATAATCATTCTTGTTAATTATTTTCTTATTCATACGAGTTATTATTAGTTTCTTTATAAATGACTCAAACATGTATTACTGACCTATGTATCAGTCTTTTCTTCTCTAAGTAAGTCATTCCATCACAGATCTGTTCCGCAAAGTCACAAAGCACCGCCACAGAGAAGTCAATACGCAATGTGACCTCCCTCAAACACTCAAGAAGCGATCTCAATGGTGCAAGTTCAGTCACCTACACAAAATAAATCTAGTCTTATTTATGAATAATCATCACTCTTGTGATTTATATAAAGAGTAATCAGTATTTTGTCTCTGAAAGAAATAATTTTACAAGAAGCTATTCCAGAAGGAACCATAATCGAATTGACAATAAATTTTGAACACAGATTAGACATATTTTCTAAAAAAAAATGTACTATAGAGAAGAATATTACAGTAAGTACACTAATTGATGGGTGTTTAATTTAAATTAATGTTAGTTAAATGAAAAATATAGTAAATATAATTATTAATGATATTCCTATAACTTCTAATAACTATGCCTCTAAAACTTAGCAGTTCTAGCTTCAAAATATGTATGTATAATATATAGGTTTTCGTTTTATTCATAAAGGATATCACTTTCAATAAATCTATATGTCTTTGAGGTCTTTCTCATTTCCTTTTTTTTTAGAATTTTAGATTTTAGGTTATTAGGTTTTTGTATATGAGATTTATAAAATATTTAAATAACAGAAATAATATGTCTACAAAGAGTGTCTTTATGATTTTCTTTTGTAGATTTGGATGCAATCATCAGTGATAGTGAATAGCACCCTGATCCTTTGAAACAAATATGATGACCAACAAAACTTTAAAAAAACTTTTGACGACAGAGGTAAAAGTTTACTTACCAACATCAAAGAATCTAAATGCAATACAACTCCATACAAGCGTACAATATTAGGATGTTCAATACTATGCATCACTGCTGCTTCCTTGAGGAACTCTGTTGAGTTTGATGTCATCTTTTCATTTCCAAGGCATTTGATTGCCACTTGCAGCTGATCAACAAAGGTCATAATATATTATTTGTGGACAATTTCTGAAGAATGTAGAACTCCATATAAAAAGATACTAATAGTGCTAGTTTGCATGTAATAATGAAACAAACAATTTATCTCTTATATATTTTTCATTTCTTACTCTTTGATTTCCAGTATTCCATGTGCCCTGCTGCACAACTCCAAACTGTCCCATACCAAGTTCCTTATTAATTGTAATGTCCTCAATTGAAATAATGTGTTTTGTAGGCATTTTTACATTCATGTCTGATGTATGGACATCAAGTGTTACATTTATTTGCTCCTGTTTCATCTATAAATGAAGAGAAAATTGTCACTCAAAGAACATTTCGCTTAAGCTAATAAAACTGCTATATAATTTTATAAATATTACTAAATCTGCCTTTCGGTGGCCGCTTATAAGTCTCTTCAGTTTAGTTATATATGTGTTCGGAAAGTATCTGGAATACAATTTCTTATATCTTCGTTGTTCTGGCTTTGAAAGTCCAATTTGAATCAAATCTTCAACAGCCACAAACTTTAGCTGTGATAATTTTGTGACTTTCAAAATATCCCTAAAACAAATCATGAATAAGGTACATCATATGAGTATATAATATTAATGTTTTGTATTTTTAATAGAACTTATTACAAATAATTTGGAAATCAAAAAATATATTTGAGTAAGTTTTTATTGATTTATTAAAATAAAAAATTTTTAAGAGCATAATAATAAAATTTGTGCTACATGCACTTAATATTTTTTTTTTAAATCTGTTAATCACAATACTAATACATACATATGACATAAAAGAAAACAAATGATATCATTGAAACTAAGGATTTTTTTATTGAGTAGAAAATAGAACATTTTAATGACAAAATTACCAAGTAATTAAATATAATAACAAAATAAAACAAAAAGGACGAAGATATACTATTGTATTCAATTGATATAACAGCAATATTTCAGGCTAACTTATTTCTGTCATACGTACGTTATAAAATGGGAACAAATTATAAAAAAAAAATAATAATATTGAAACCTGAAAAAAGAAATTACAAACATTTGCGAAGTGAAGAATAGAGAATATCGCGAAAGCAAATAAATATCAACACGATCGTATTATCTTCAACTTATAACAGACAACAAGTCGTATAACATACAACATTCCACATTACATTCGCAAGTTATTAAGTAAAATCGATATTAAAGAGCATGCGCAAAACTCCGCTATATATCAAAATTGTATGAAATTTTCGCAGTTAATAAAAAAATTACCTAAAACACCCATAATACTGCTCAAGATCAGCTTCTTCGAGAAATGCAATCAAATCCTCTTGATCATTAGCTGAGTTATCTAAAAAAATCACAACAATATTATCCTGACGAAATGTAGTGAATATAAGTAAATCTGCCATTATTATACTTACCCATTGCGATAATAAAAGCAAAAGAAAACAAAAACTAGAAGGGAATAAATTATTTAAATAATGACAAGAAAACTTAAAACTTTACTTAAAACCAAACACGAGAGATTAATACAGGTAGAGCTATATTGAACTGGTTTCTTGAAGTATTGATCGATAGGTAAAGCAGTATTGCCAATATCAAAATATGTTGTTTACCTGATAAAAAAGTGCTGTAAGTTTATGGTTTTAATAAAAAATATAAAAGGGGACTCCAAGTTATATATTATCAATAAAATAAAATATATATTAAAAAACTTTAGCTAACAATTCAGCAAATATAGTTGGCAAGTATTACTCAAAGTCATGAATTTTTTTTTGACATTATGAATATCGTCTTTTAGCTATTCAAGTAATAAGAAATAGTGTTTGCAAAAATTCAAAATTGCGAAGAACACAGTTTCTGTCCTTTGCAATCTTACTAAGATAACAATGTACTGGACATCAACATTAACAAGATTTTAGGGAAATAATTGACAGTTATTGATTAAATGTTTGCACTAACTTATCATCTATATCTTTGGATAAAGGGGATGACTACATAGAGTACGACAAATTCATCATTAGAAAGGTTTAAATACTCGAAAAATTTATCTGATGTCATGAAAGTAGGATTTGTTCATGAAGCTTCGAATTCTTTTTAATTTAAAAACTCTTGCTTTTACGTAGTAATTGAAGTATTTTCAGTTTTTTAAATTTACTATTTAAAACATTTCAACATTACTTTATTGCATAATTAGTATAATTTGAATACAAACATGTACCCTTTTTCTTTCTTTTAATTATAGCAACAGGCTTAAATTATATATTGATCTGTGGAGGAAGCTGTGTTGCTCTCGAAAAATATAATGTCTTTTTAAAAAATATATGTACCGATAGCATTAAAATTTTATCCACAATTTCTAATACGGTTAAAATAATGAATTAAAATATTTTTTAAAACCCAATAACTTATATTTACATAGGTTTCTAAAAAATGAATAAATTTGTAACATTTGGGTGTTAAACGTTTTAAATTTTAAATCTTAGCACATATTTACATTTTCATAAAAAGTTCGTTAGTAGTAGGTTGTTTTTAATAAGCCGCTCGTCTGTACATAGAGGTACAATACAAAAATGTACAAAAGTATCTTATTTAATAAAATATTAAAAAAGTGACGCATCTACATCTAGGAGTGTCATAAACTGTCAAAATTATAGCTATTTTTCAACATATTAAATATTGTGTTTCATACACGTAATTAAATTAATTTTTTAATATTTTTAATTATAGTTATGTTGTAGATAGGTTTTATTTAACTGAAAATTAATAAATCGTATTATTTGCTTATAGCAACATTGTACCGTGTTTTGCAAATATGGCGTAGGTTTCTACAAAATGCAGTGCTAGATAATTTTGTATTTTACGACTCTGAAATTCAAATAAAAGACATGGACTAAGTATAGGGTTTTTTCAAGTATTACAGTGACATTGGAATTTAAATAGGAAATGTGAATTTTGCGCAATGTAGGTGATAACTAGTACAAAATATTGTTACACAAATCAAAATAATCTTGTTCGACTGCTAATAACGGTATTATTTTCTTATTTCGCATATTATCATGTTTTTGATTGTACATAAACAGTTTTTCCTAAAGCTTGTCCCACGTTTTGTCAAGATGTTTGTAATTATTATATCGTAATTTATGTATTATTTTTGTATCTAAATATTACTCTTTACGAAGGTTGTTAAATTTAAATTAATGTTAAATGTAAGTTTCCTAATTATTTATGTATATAGTACTGTGTAAAGACTTTTTTCCACATCATGTCACCCGACTCGGAAGTTAATAAGCGCCATATGAAGAAGTTCGTGATCCAGGTGAGTAAAGCCTTTTACAAATCGAATATTTCTAAAGAAAAATCTTAATGTCTCCTATTTTTTCTCCTATTTATAGCCAATGGGAATGAAAATAAACTCACTCGTTATCTCATTTTTTTAAATGCCTCATTTCCTACTTCATGTTTTACATGAAATCACATTTCTTTTGTATTTGATCTAATGTCTTGAATTATTAAATTTATATAACATTCATAATTAAAGTGTCAGGAAATACTAGTGTTTGTTTTCATATTTGTAAGAAAAAATATACATAGTATGAGTGAGAATTTTGAAAAGATGACCCCATTTATTTGTATTAATGCAAAACCATGTTGATTTGGTGTGTAAATAGTATATTTTTTTTCTACCCAAGTGATATAAACAGTCATAGGAATAAAGACCTGCTAAGTTACAACTTATTACTAAGATTAAACCAAAATTATAAAAACTAATGTAACACAATTTTTTGATATTCAAATTCTATTTCTCTTAAAATTCATCCCGTTTTTGTAATATTTTACTATAATTACTATATCGATCTATATCAACATAAGCAACTATAACAATCATAAATTTGTGACTTACTCATAAAGTTGTCTCATATTTAATGTTGTCTCATACTTTGAATATTTTTTTTATAAATACTATTTTATGAGGCAATAATGTTACACATGGAAATATGGATAACAGATATGAAATAAAATATTTGATTGTTTTTCATGATATAGATTGATTGAAATACATTTATACTAAAACAATATAAATAAAATCTTGTATCTCTTAACAAAATTTGTATTTAAAAAACAAATTTCTTAATTCTCCAATGAAAGTATCAATTTCAATTTAACAAATATTAAATATTCCAGCAGTATTTTGAAAAGTATTTGATAATTTTTAAATTGTATGTATCTATAATTAACAAAAACTTTTTAAAACATTGATTGCACATTTTGTATAACAAAGCAGGGATATTAAAAAAAAAAGTTTTGGTTTTACAAGGTTATAAGGATGCTTAACAAGTATAGCCTTATTATAGACAACATTTATGATTGAAAGTTTAAAAAAATATTATTTGATTTTTTTCAAAAGTTAAAACTATGTTTTAAATTATGTAATGAAAAAAGCTTCCAAATTAATTTGTTTATTTCAGATGCATAGTACACAGTTTGAAAGTATTCCATAACTAAGAATATTTTGTTTCGAAACATGCAAATAAATTTTAATACAGATTTTTTAAATATGTAATGCAAATATATTTAGAGTTACTCCTAAATTATACGAAATTTTATATTTTTTCTATTGTGACACTATTTCTGTGTGTAATTGTTCGGCGATAATTATTTCTCGAACAGTGGTTGTTCGCGTGATTAAAGCGCGTTTAACCTCTGTTGTAATTTCCGCGATAAAGGTAACCCCATTCGTGCTTTAGTACAACACAATATATATAAAAAATATTTTCTATAATTACCATCGTATAAAAGTAGGTTACTTAATTCATATAATAAATTATTCCATAAAACATTTGAAAGATCCACAATTACTACGTTCGGTTATGTACTGTACTAAAATAAATTAATGAACGATGTCACAAAGAGCTTTTATTTTATTTATCTATTTACATAGTTGCTTATAAATGTGTATGACATCAGTTTTGTTTTAAACATCTGTTTCAATTCTGAATTATTTTTAATCCTAAGATTGTGATTCGTTGTTATTTTTGAAACATCATAAATGCTCGGAACTCCATTAAATTAAAAAGCTATTATCTTTTTAAGCTGAAAAAGCTGAAACATTTTTGTGTATTAAAAGCCTTGGTTTCACTGTCGTAGCTGTAACACAATTATTAGACGATATTAAATGTTCATTTTATCGACTCTACTAATCACGTGAATATTTTTAAGATTAGCAATATATCGATTGCCATAGGTGGTTGTTTAATAAATTGCACATATATTTTGTGTCTATAATTGTAAAGATAACTTTTAATTGAGTCTTAATTACAGTCACATCCTAGTCTCAAAGCAACTGTTAAACTAGATTTCGTACGTTAGATCGTAATAACAACTTATCGTAGCTATTAATTATAGCTCCATTACAATCACAAAAATATTCAGTATATTAAATATTTTAATATCTTATTACGAACAACAGTAGAATAGATTTTTATTTAAACAATTATTTGAATTGATACGGAGTGTTTCGAGGAATTTGGTCAATTTCAGTGAACAATTTTTACAACTTTTTAATCGTCCTTAATATACTAAATTATATATGCACACACATGCGAAATTATTTCACTCAAAATAGTCATACGCAAATGGGATGTTATATAACAATTTTTATTCAGACCAGTTAAGAAAATTTTTATTCAGCTTGTAACATGCAGATTACTGAAGAAAAGTCTCCTTTCGTGAAATAGAGAATAAATAAAACTTAACCTACTCTCGCTATTCCAAGGCTTGATTATACAACACATATTTTTCTAAAGGTGGCAGGTTATTATTACCACGTTATTATGTTTTAGTCTCGGTTAAATATAGGTGTTATTATATTCCTATGGCATTTAAAAATTAATCATAAACCTTTTGTTACATATGTCAGCTCTAGATGTATGAAGAAAGTATGTATAAACGAAGTAGAATTGGGTTTGGTTATTGATTGTCGTAGTTGGTTTTAAAATAAGGTATAAAACTGCGGTATTTTAATCACCCTAATGTAAGGCAAATAATAAATGAGAGGTTCGCTATTTTATTACCTATCTAAATTTTGATCGTTTAGCTACGGATCTTAAAGGCCGCGTGGCATGTCGAGTAATTTTACAAATATGCCAAAGATTAATTTTGTGACAGCAAAATGAATCATATCTTTACTGCGAACATGTGGATTATTCGTAGTCGTGTGACGTTTATGCGGAATGCTAAAGTGGACCAGTTATAATAATAACTATGACCAACTAATCTGTTGTCCGTTACCTATAATTGTATTTTACGATAGATAATGCTGTTGCGTGTTGTCTGGATAGGAGCCAGTTCAATGAGACGTTGAATTACTGTGACTCGATTATGACGACGCATATTTTTAAACGTAACGCCGCAGACACGTTCATGTGCCAAATGTAAAGTTCACTTACGCAAGTTGGCATGAGGAACGAGGTGTGCATAGTAAAGACTTTTATTACATTATAATCAATTGTATATGGCTAAATATGAGAGTCATGTTAGAAATAAGTAATGTTTTCATAAATATTGTTATTAGTGTCACGATTTTAAGACTACCAAGCTTTATTTTTTTTTTTTGGCTCCAAAATAGAAGTAGACTCAGCTTCAACAAATGTATTTTTTGTTATATTTAAATGGATTAAACTGAATATAAATATGTTCTTTGAGATTAATAAAGTTTTAATTTATAAAATTTATTCTATCTTGTAAAAAAATAGTCCTGATTTAAAGATACACTAGTAATCGTTGTTAATAGAACAACGCGAACTGTCGGGCACCTTCTTCACGTGGCACACCTTTTTTTTTTGATAACGCAGAGGAAACTCTTTTTACGAGCCGTATCACCAGCCTTGGTAAGGGGCCGGAGAGGTTGTGTGAGACTCGGCCTGGGCAGGCCCCTACTCACTAAAATCACTGCAAAAGCCATCGGCCGCTGTGTCGGTGTACCCCGGATCTGTCAGCGACAGAGCACACCAGCGACTGGCCGGTCCTGGCAAAGACCGGACTTACTCCCTCGGATATTGGGGTGATCTCGGCAAAAAGGATCACCCCGACGACGCCGGGCTTTCACTGGAGCCGGGTAACCAGCCCGACCAAAGCCCGGCGAACAGGGGCGCTATTGGAGGCGTTGATATCGCCTCCGTCGCACCCCCGTACGCCGCCTGTGGAGGGAGGGTGCATCAGCCGCATTCTCTCTTTCCCGCTCAGATGCCTCCTTCGTGGACATGACCGTCTTACAGAAGGAGGACAACGCCAGTCAGGACCTGTCACTCTCGAGCATCTTCTCCACGATACCCGAAAGCGACAAGTCCA
>DVQP01001301.1:0-16117 GCA_018231745.1 Danaus eresimus | reverse complement strand
GAACTATTGTTAGTTATTTTAAAATTTTATTCGAAATTAAAAAATATTGGATATATATTGCATTGCAAAATTCTAGCTTTTTTTTTGCAGAAACATGTCAATTGACATTTCAACAGTAATTTTTACTGAATTTCACATTTAAACTAAAAGTTTAACTTTATTGTAAATGAATGAAAAAAGTCTAAAAGTATATATTATAATAACAACAACCCCGTCGTCTGTCCGTCCATCAAATAAATGTGACACATAGCAAGTCGGATAAATTTCATATTATTTTTGTAAGTATCCGTCGTGCCTTTAACAAATCCTTTTTCTGGATGGAGATCCAAATTTACTTTCATTCTTAGTTTCCGTATAACAGGCTTACCAAAAGTTTGTGTCACACTACACACGGAGCGTTCGTAGTTATTCATTCATAAATCTTAGCACGTTAACGTAGGTTGAATGAGAGACGAGGAATTTTTAGAATAAAAAGTTAAGAGTACACGCGTGGTATACATACGGTAAGGAGGTTAAAAGTGCACGTATGTTTTCACCCGCTTAATATAGTTAAAAAAATTTTTGATGCAGAGGAAACCCTTTTTACGAGCCGTCTCTCCAGCCTTGGTAAGGGGCCGGAGAGGATGTGTGAGACTCGGCCTGGGCAGGCCCCTATTCACTAAAACCACCGCGAAAGCCTTCGCCGCTATGTCGGTGCACCCCGGATCTGTCAGCGACAGGGCACACCAGCGACTGGCCGGTCCTGGCAAAGACCGGGCTTGCTCCCTCGGATAGTTGAATATTTATATCAACACATAGACATACGGGATTTAATGACATCTAAGATTTTTTTGTGTATTCATTTGAATGAGTCTTAGGTTTTGAAACTTAATGATCCCGAAGTTACGGTTACTTCGGCAACCGTGATCACGGACTGACGAGACGAAGTTGCTGATAATGGACATAGAATAATAAAAAACGCGTAGAAATTTTATTTTCATTCATACGGAATTTATTTTTCATAATAATAGTACTAACTGTCATGAGTAACAGATAGTTTAACACCTGTTTGTTGCGATAAAAATTATTACCAAATACAAATGAACATGAATGTCATCTAGCAGAGTACGGTAATTGAATTAGTATAATATAAAATTAAAAGCATCAAATATATGGAGTTTTTATCTGTATTATAAACACGCCCTGGTCGTAAAGGGAGTTTTGAAGGTGAAATTATAGCGAATATCAATTGGGGTATGTGAGTCAGTAAAACGGTATCTGTCTCGCTGGGTAACGACTGTAGAATGGCACTTTGAAAAACCAAGTCCTATCAATATACGCGATTAAATAATAATTCTCATTAATATCTGATGTGGAATTTGTATGAAAAAAAGTCGTCTCCGTATGTAGGCAGAGTATCGATTTTTTGAATTGGTATCACAAATTAAGAAAGGCTCCATGATTGACTTCAGCGGTATTAGTCAATGTAAAGAAGAGTTATATTAAAGATTCTATTTGCGTTAACTTGTGTATACTAAACATAACATCTATTTTCTAAGTTGGGTAAGAATATTTTTTAGTTACAGTTTATATGGTCATAAATTTTTGTGTTTTATTAAAACTAGTTTAAAATTCTAAGCTCGTAGATCGTTATTCTGAATGTTATTTACCTGCATCGGAAATGCCGTTGCCGTTACTCATCCACACAACTGACTGACTTAAACACCACGCCCGATTCTTCTGCTTTTTTGACGGTTTTTGCTATACTCAAATATATCGAATATAGTATAATATAAAGTTTAGTTTATACATAAACAAATAACTAAGAAAATTTACATAGAATTTATATATATATAATAAGTAACTTGAATATGCTTCAGAGATAAGTTTCAGTGATTCATTAAGACATCACATGTGACCGGATGTCCGTATGAAAGTGGGAATCTTTTTAATAGGAAGCTACGGTTATTGAGGTCAAAGACATCATGACTGGCGGAGGTGAAGATGAAAAGGAATTGATAGCAATGTTTTTTTAATACAAATTTTTCAATCTATCACCGATTTAGAAAGTTATGTATTGTGAAACCGGAAAATACTGGCCGATATGCTGTATAATATGTAGACATTTATGGAAACGTTATTTTTATTTGTTTTTGTTACATAAACCTCAATTCCTCACAGCATCTGAAAGCGTCGCTGCTATAGACGAGGGTTTTATCACATCCGTTCCTGGACTTTGAGGTCAATACATCAGCATAATCAGGTATTTCTTAATGGGTTAATAACAATATATCTTGGGCTCTACGATTTGAACTTCCCAGTAGTTTTAATGTGCTATTGTTATTTGTGGCTTCGTATGAGATGCTATCATCTTGAGTGACGAATCACATATTCAATTGTAGCGTAATCAAGAGGTGTCGATTCCTTTATTAGTGCTTAACTTACATTTTAGTTTTTGGTCAGAGTATTTCCTATGTAAAACTCTATGGACGTCCCAGTTATTCTTCACACATACTGGTCTCCCACCCAAGGTTTTCTCTATATAGTTAGCATCGAAGGATAACAGTGCACCTGCTGTGAGGGCATCAAATTAAAACATAACTCCACATGTTTGGTTTATGAAATAGTATGGGTTGGTAACTGTTTAATGATATCAATTATCATATCATAGAATTAAATTGATGTAAATATTATTTTTATTTATATATTACTTGTACATTGGCAATCTGTTGTCGCTACGTGTATAGAACATGCATATTAGAGAGAATCACTTTGTTATAAACGTTTATTGCAATATTTTTCACAGACTTCTAGATATAAAGCACACGATAGAAAAAAAAAAACAAGAGTATATTTAAAGACAATAGATTTAATTTTTTAACGAATCACAATTTTCGAAGTATCGAGTCGTGTATGCTTAGAAGATATTTTTGTAACTTCTGAATCTCGGAAAACAGAAGATGTCACGTCTTATAAGACCAAATGGACAACTGGATCTGATTGGGAGAAACCTTTTTCTTCTTGGTACGCAGCCTGTACATGGCGCTGATGGCCTGTCGTTAGATGTTTCCCTGTTAACACTCTGTAGATCTCCGCCGTTACTGGCGATTCTGAAGCTCGATGATAGTTCTACTGTTACAATTATTGTAATGCACAAAATGACGAACAGTTTTAAGGACATTCTGTTATACAGCGTGTTCACAGCTACGACTCTAATGGTTATGATGCATCGGTTAGTTTTCCTCTCATTTAAATACAAATATTACAGTTAAAGTGACATCAATTGCGGTTATTTAAGATTACAGGACGTGACGGCAGGAGTAACTAATGAGACATCGCTTTAATACATTTGACGTAGAGTTATCAGAAATTTAAATTTAGTGTTTATTTAGTAAAGGGGTGATTCATAAATGTTAGTAACATGTTTATAACGACGCTTCTGCTATCAATCGAAGCTTGATCTGTGCTTAGAAAATCGATTAAAGCTCTTATGTATGGACATAGACATACCTATATATTGTCAAAGAGAGCTATGAAAGCTATAGGAAATACATAATACAAATAAACTCACTTCCTATTTACCAACTTTAGTATATTATTGAATATTTGTATGATGATATTCTAGTTTAGAAAAAACCCTGATCTTTGTTACTGCTGACGTATATTACTTGAGTCCTAACAAGCTATCTATAATTGGTAGCTGACTTCATAGAGGTGCATGTGCAATGTCTGGTGAGAAGTTTAGCGTGAGGCGTCCGCTACACATCTCCTGAGATGAGTCTTACGAACTATTAATCTACGGCTTAAATAGTTTAGTACATCCCACAGTTAAATCATCAGTATATATAACTATGAATTAAAAATATAACAAATCTAATGTTTGGTTTCAGAAAATTCATCGATAGATTTCTTGTAGTGTTCTATCGATCACTTCTTAAACTGTTTGTTGTAAAGGGAAATTTAATGGATACAATAATAATGAAGACAAGGTTTTTGTTAGTGAGTCGCATACAATGACATTGTTTTCTTTACACACAGACAATGTTAATTTGCGGTTTATTTAGTATCACAACAACGACTCTTCAACGTAAAAATATAGACGGTGCTTTACATATTCTTACACATGTTCCTTACGATAAAACTAATATATTGTCGGATTTACTACGCGATATTTTATTAATTTAAAACTACATTATCCCGACGTTTCGGTTACTTTACAGTAGCCGTGATCACGATGTTAATGTAGGTTATTGAATGAGACGGAAAACGGTTCGTGTGTAGTGTGAGGATCTGAACTTGTGGTAAACATGGGGACGTGACACTTGTTTGCGCGTCTGCCGTGACTGTCTGTTAACATCGCGAGGCCGCGCGACTCTCGCTGGTGACGGGCAAGCGACTCATGACCGCGCGAGCGTTGGTGCCTCTATAGCGTCACTTACTTCATTTCATTGATGACCTCGCATGTGACCTTGAACCCTTCATTAATCAAACACAACGCTGCCATCTCGAGCATCGTACCAGTATACAATTGAATTAAAACGTAACGGTTTATAAAAAAAAAACTTATATAAGACATACATATAGAAAACACTCATTACATATATATATATATATTCTGATCTCAATATAGGACAAACGGAAGTTTCAAACAGACAGAAGCATCAAGGAAGCATAATTAATAATTAATACATGATCGGACAAAATAAATATAAATTATTTATTAATATATAAAACATTGTAATAAGATTTGAAAAGAAATAGCATTCTTGGAAATTCTCTCAGTTGAAAATTAATAATTTTATGTATTAGGATGGATCGGAATTAATTGAATATTGAGATATTTCTTTTTTCTATTGTGTTAAGGAATCCTCTTTGTATTTGTACGTTTCTTGAGGTGATCATTTAGATATTTATATGTAAATAATAAAACGCTTGCTTCTTCTAGACGGAAACTTTCCCTAAAGTGATAGAATTCTTTTTTAATATTTAGCTGTTGTTCAGGTAGTTAGGACTCCGGAGTAAGACGAGGGGTTCTTGTTAGATCGACTCGCAGACAGAGCCGCAAACAATAACTAGTATCTGCTTATTGTTATATTATATTTTCCTTCCAAACTCGTATGGTCAACGTATGATTTTCCATATATATTGCTAGATTATTTCAAATTAATTAATTCTTTTCGTAAATCTTTAATTAATGTTTTCAATGAGAAAATTATAAATTTCCCGGGTATAGTTATAATGAAACTTTAAATAAAAAATGACTTCTTTCATACAAATATATATAGCGAACATTTTATTTCTACGTCCTTTTAAAATTATAGCTTATTGCATTGTATGGCTAGTTATGCCTCTCCTTGTGATCACCTACTTATATAAAGAGACTAATAGCAAACCCCTGATCTTTAAACGTAAAGCAAAGTCTTTTCTTTCTATACTATTAGTATTTTAAGATGATGAAAGTTATACTGATGTCCGTTTTCAATATTTACTTAATAATCATCTAAGATAATTCGTGTTTTTTCTTGATAGTGTAGCTTGGTGATCGTTACCAGAGTAACCAAGCACGATATGACTAAACCGAGCTTGGTTTTGTTTGGAACTGTCTTTATAAAAGCAACGTAAAATTATAAGAAACCACATGACGTACATTATTACGAATTTATTGCAATTGTTTTAGAAAAAAAAAACAAAACGATTTTAAAATTTAGTCTAACAATTGAATTGTCTTTTTTAAATAATTTAATAAATATATGTGTTTTCATTTAAAAAAATAATATTAAATGAATATAAAGTTGCCATCGATGTGAATGAGACATAAAAAATTACTCCCGATTTTTTGTACGCTTGTTATAAAATATATTTTTTGATCCAATTTCATAAACATAATAGCGGAGTTGGTGACTCTTTCTCCTGACCTTGGATATGAGAGACGGTCAGTAGCTAACCGGATGTCACGAGTCCACTTTAGTACGAAAACATGTTGTAAGGATTTATTCTGTTTCAAATCTAACTGGCAATGATAAGACGAAAGTTAAACGCACTTCCCACGACCATGTAAATTGGTTTTATACAGAAAAATTATTTGATTAATTTGTTTATGTTTTAGATTATTTTTGTGTGAAAATTAATTATAATCTTTAGATATGTACTTATTTTTGATCGACATTATTTTAAACAAATTAAAAGTTACACGAGACAATTTGAGTTATGGCAAAAAATTTTCGTATCCACAAACACAATCCAAGTTCGAGAGACAGTTCCTCCGGCTCAAATACCTGATACATGTTCCAATTTATATCTGTATTATATAACCTATATATAACATATGATAATAAAAACTAAAAATGTATGTCTAATCTAATTTGTTATTTGCTTGTCTTAAATATTTGATCTTATCTACTGTGTAAACGTAACACTTCATAACGAATTCTGAAATTTCCGTTACGCGTCTTAATATAAAGATGGCATTAACGAAAAATCGGATATTGTCGTAGATAAAATTAAAACTCATATAATACAATCAAAGTATATATATAGTATATACACTATGTGACATTTCTAAAGACGTTCTCCCTCCCATAAAATGTACGGGGAGTGTTTAATGTTGACCTCAGAAACATCAGACCCCTGATTTATGGTTCAAGTGTGTGTTAGGTCAGCAATGCATAATATTAATATTAATTAAGTCCCGAATAAATCAGCTATCACGGAATCTGATTAGAGATTACTCCTGCACTCGCTGGACAGCTGTATATTCTATGTACTATAATTATATTAATTAATTAAAACGGATAAAGTAATGTGACTGTCAGTTAAACCGCGGCTGGGCATGAATCAATGAATACTGTTGATGTTCCAAGAATGGGAATGTTTTATACGGCAAATGCAAAATAAGACGAGCAAGCAATCAAGGCATACAGGATATCTGCACATACACTACATATAGGATATCTGCACCGAGCCCGTCCAAAAACTTACAACATAAATTATTAACACACAATCTACTATAAGTTGTAAGAGGGCTTCATTAGAATTACGTTCCCCACATCCTATTCTTTCCACATATTGATTTTTTCTACCCCATGCGGCTGTCGCAAAATTATCGAAATCCAACAAAAACATACCAACGAAACTCACAAGAAAACTAATAACTGGACTTACAATCCACCCCCCCTCGCGCCCCCCATAGCCCCCCGACACCCCCGGAGCCCTCACACACACACACGCACACGAGTCCGTATGCGGGCACCCTCACACACACACACACGGAAAACTGTCTAATTATATACGTCTACAGAAAGAAAATAAAGATCGGGGAAATTTTACAAGAACAAGTAAGCCGGACGTCGGGAGGGGGCGTTGACCGCTCCCCGTCATTAGCCCCCGGACACCCCCCAACACCCCCCGGGGGGCTAGTTCCCCCCTGGATGTTTAATAATATGAAGAATTGGAGATAATTTGCGCGAAACTAAATAAACGCAGGGAAATTGAAAGGTCGGATGGATCTCTCTCTCCCACAGACTTATTACAATGGGTTTTGTATGCCTAATGTGTGCTGGGACGTACTATGTTCGGTTGCTTTGATACTCATTATATATAATAATATTATACGTCTCAATTATACGGAAGAAATAAAGCGACGTATCCGCACTTTTGACTATTACATAATAACCAAAATTATATATCAGGTCTAACTCCGCTAATGTCTAGATTGGGAGTAAAAGTAACTTAGGAATTATATTTGTTAATAAATGCAATGCTTCAAACATTTTAAGGTAACCGTGACGGCCGTAGTATGGAGTGAGAATATTCATTTGAGACACATTACCACTATAGCTACATAACAGAACCTCCTCACTGTAGCTTTATTCTTAATATATATATTTATGTTATATACAAGCCAACCCCTCCCGGGGGCTCCAGATATGTAATAAATCTTTGATCACAAACATTTCACATTCTCCGCAGCAGATCTTTCATATTACGGTTTCAGCAATTTTTCATTATATTGCATTTAAAAGTTCCAATACTCATATATAAACAGTTTTGTAAGCGTTTAATACATCAGAACATTTGAACATATTGAAAGCAGTACTACAGATATATTTTTGTATGATTGACTTTAAAATAATATTATAAAATGTAATGAACTATAATAATAAAGCGCTTCCAGTCTAAACCGTGTATTCGGACATCGCTGTATTTCTTCTGTCGGTTCATTCGTCTTGCCCAATTCGCTCCAATTTATTTCTCGATGCTTGGTATTGTTGACGCAATCCTAGTTTTTATATATATACAGTTAGAGTCCATTTCGCTATTATATTTGTATCTGACGGAGTTTTTGTACGCGCTATAAAAAGCATCATATAAAGACAATGTACTGTAGTTTGCGGGGGTTAGTATATCAAATAATATATTTAAAAGAAAAAATCAATATTAAAAATATTCATCCATCTATATTACATCATCCATAGAGTATAAGTATCCTAAACAACGTATTTGTCTATGGCAAGTAAAATAAAAAGGCGCGCAAAATACGTTCCGTTGTAGGTACAGTCCAATTTATAATATTGTTTTCCTCGGGATATATTTTTTCAGTGTGGAGGGAGGGAGAGGGAGGCGGCCTCCCCCCGGTTATTATTAAAGATGTACACACACATCCTTGTGATTAGATTAATATGGCGTCCTGTCTTCATCTGGCTGTTTTAATTACGTTTACCGAAATACTTATAAAAACTGCTAGCTCTTTATTACATCGATGCTTCATTTACTTTTTATTACTGTCCGTAACCAACCGACCTGTTATATTTTAAGTATAAACATATATCCGTCTTCATGATAGCCACAAATAAAACAATTATTATGTATTATTATATGGAAGATATTATGAATGCTACAACTAACGCCATCTATCGGAGTCGTCTTGAAGCTGCTTAAGTTTTTCTAACCTCAAATATTTCCTTAACTTCCTTCGACAAGTTTCGTGAGTTAGACAGAGATGAAATGTATTGAAAGAGTAATGTGAGTCACGGCAGAAGTTCGAGGAGAATTTGGTAAGATTTTAATTATACTGAAGAATGGAGTTCATAAACCTCGTACACAGATGACGTGATTGTATTGCGTGCAGACGGCTAGCCTATTTAGGTCATAAGTAACGAAATGATATCAATGAATTTGGCGCGATTAAATATTCATCCAATAAACTACAGCGTTTGAATTGTATGTCAATGTTACAGGACTATATTGGTTTAAGCGTGTTCCGTTAATGGGAATCACTGTAATGTAGTTTTTAAAGTGTAAATGTCCGGAAACCGTACGAATGTACTAATCACGTATGTCGGTGATTCTCGGGATCGCATTAGCGTTGTAGAATTAAAACGACACCCGGGTTTCTTTTGTACAGAACGTTTTATATTGTGTTACAAAATTTAACATCGTATTACATTCGGCCTATTTTAAATTATAAGGAATTGAATTCAGTCACATTTTCACTATTATAAACTTGAAATTTATTTGTACGAATGTCTTTTGCTCATCAAGAAACTTTCCAGTGACGAAGCCTACCAAACAGAATTAAATATAAGCCTGCTATATATTGATATTTCCCAAAGTTCCCGCGGGAACATAATAAGACAGTTGTCTTTTGTATGATGTCTCGACACAGAGGATAGATGGCGCTGTTCATCGGTTCACATAATTGTTTCCAAGCTTACTTTCGTCTTTCTTTAAATTCAATTCTAAAGTCAATGAGAAGGAGGTCGCGGGAAAAAAGTAGCCTATTAGAATTATAGCAGTCGTGTTTAATTATTGCGAATAATGATATATAAATTTCTTGTTCACGGTCTCCGTAAATCTTAATGTAAAAGGCTCGTTAAAAATCTAGAACAAAAAAAAAATTAAAACACCCTCCCGAATATAGAGCGAATATATTAAAAAAGATTAAACTTTGTAAATTTACATAATTTTGTGCTGAGTATTAGGCTGGGCCTATTACAGGGTTCACTGACCCGAGGATGATGAACGTTCAAAGAATAAGAAAATATATTACATTAGAAAAAAAAATTAAATTATTCGGTTAGGAATATGTATGGGAATGTTTGTTTAAGTCGTTTTTTTTCGTATAACTTGTATGCGTTTTATATACATACGTTAAAATGGTTGATTTAGATAGCATATATAATTTTCGTCAGTGCGTTCCTTTAAGCGTGAAGACATTTAGAAAGCTATGAATTAAATCGTACGTACCGACAATGACGCGTTCAAAATATTGACAAGGCCGTACGTGAACTCATGCAGGCCAAATATCAAACCGAAGGACGCACGGCTCAGTATTGATTTTTCCGTCGAAAAAAATATTTTTAGTTTATCTCCACCCGTCACTTTAAAGATAAAGAGATAAGCTGAAATTAAAAACCCAACAGCCACAGCTACGTGGCGCGGGCTGGGGACGGGATTGCTTCATCTGTGTATATTATATACGAAAGGAAAGTTCCTTGTAATAAAATATTATTCACTATTAACGCCACCGCGGTTTCGACATATTAGGCAAACATATACTCATGAATCGAACTGAACTTACTCAATTTCAGATCTGGTGAACAATATGTAGTGAGATTAATGAGAAATTAAATAAAATATATGTATGTACTTTGATTAAACACATTAATAGTGATGAATGTGACATCACTAGTGTGGATGTGACACTCATCGTCGCCGGTCGAGGCAGGGCCTCCTGACAACAGTCCTACGTACAATAAATCCAATATTGTCCCCAAAATTCAAAAATATCACACAATCATATTTGATAATTATAAAATGCCACCTGGCCGCCCGCCTGCCCCTGCCCTGGCGGCCGCCACCGGCTCGTTCAAAACAAACACCGCGTCAGAAATATGGATGACGGACAAATAAAAAATGTCAATTGTACATTACATGAAAAAGATTATTACACCTGAAAAATTAAATGATCTTTCATCAGATGTAAGTTATGTAGAGATGAGATACATTTGGTCCTGTTCCGGTCCCGCCCATCTTCAGTGCGGTTCCTGTTCAATCTCCTCACAACTACACTCCGTGTGTTGGACTGTGCCGACTCCCGAGACATCTCCATACCAAACATTCAATGCCTTCCTTACATAACGTCTGAGGCCCTCGCCGACGCGGCGCCCGCATGTCATTTCACTGCCATTATAAAATGCCGGCTTTTATTTTTATTTTATTCGACACCCTCCACCCTCCGCCCTGCACCCTCCGCCCTCCGCCCTGCACCCTCCGCCTCCGATATTTCAAACTTAACGAGCACGTAAAAATATAGCACTCGAAAATTTGTGATGTTACGTAATATTGAATGGAGCCGTGTGACTTATGATCGCTTCTTGTTATAGTTGCTGTCACATTAACTCATACAAATTCTAGTTATGTCCTTCACGTGACTGTACTTGCGTATGCCTTCCTTCGGTGTGTAGAAACAGCGCTGTATTCAGTATTTATCACAGAGCTAGCTTTAGTGTTGTCAAGTCCCCTAGAAAAGGAGTTAGCGAAAATCTTTCTTATTCTACTTTTTCTACAAACTATGTCTCTCAATTGATACAACTGTTTCGAGGTTGTAAGAGGAAGTCGGAATATTGTCGTAGCTTGACTTTCAGAGCTTTATTTGTTAGGCTTTGTTTATACGGACTGGTTTCTCGGTGCTTGAGACGTACATATTTCTGTTTAAAATATGTTTTGTATTAAATATGTTTCAACTATGTCACGGACGGAAATGTAATTGTATATACCAGGAAAGACAGTTCGTTGTTATATAGGAGGGTATTTTGTCCCATCTAATATTATAGACCTTGAGGCTAATTGAGCGTCTAGAATATATCTACATTTATAGAAAGTTCGGGAACATTAATACTGATCTGTCCGTTTGGTAGAAAAGGAAGACATTAAATTATCATTGATTAATAATGATTTGTGTCTAAATTAAAGATTTATAATGTCAATTTTTGTTTACAAACACGTCAAAGTATTCGTTTGTCCAACTACTACTAACAGAATTACAAATAAATAATTTAAATTATTGATAACAATGGATATAATACTGTTTAATATATATGTTGTTTATCAAACATATATACATATAATATATTATATGTTACTTCAATATAATGACGAAACCTCACAGTATTCCATGGATTCACCGTGCGGGCGCCGGGTCTATAGCAACGTTGACGTTTCTATCTTGTGTTAAAATTTTGTTGTAGTTCTCTAAGATAACATGTGAAGAAATCTATTACTGTGATATATTAAGCCTATTAAAGCCTCGAAGAATCAGTTTTATAAATGTAACCTTATAGAGTATATATATAAAGATAAATAATCTCCGGTAATGGGCTTACTGGCCATACGTGTAGTTATTTCTTCAGCTTGAAGCCTATTCTAAAGTTAAGTATAATTTAAAATAGATGTATATAACTGCTTCTATTTATATACATTGTGTTAATCATGTGGTTGTAGTATATAAGACACGCAACTATTTCCAGTAGAGGTCAATACGCGATCGTGAAAATCAATATGAATTTACGTGAACACGAACTGAATTGAACAATACTTTAAAGTTATTCGTAAAAAAACGGGTTTGTTGAAGAATAAACTTTGTTTCAATGAATTAAAGTTTCATATTGTAGGGAGATTATCAATAATTTTATCTTTAAAATCGATATGAGTATAAAATCCTTTGTTTATTTTTAGTTGATAGCGAAAGTAATATTTTTAACAAGTGAATACTTATTAAAAATCTCCAACTATAACTACATGAATTTTAATTATTATAAAAACAGCATAATCCCGACGTTTCGGTTACTTTACAGCAACCGTGATCACGGGCAGACGAGGTGTGAGTGTCTGTCAGTCGTCCTGTTATTTATCATCTACCGCCATCGATTTCTTAATTTTCTGGCGTACCGCTCTGTAGTGTGGTCGATAAAAATTCATCACAAGTAATAACACATAAAATATATTATTTTCACTGATGACATGGACAGACATTTTATTGAAATCGTAACATTGATAAGCATAGTACACAACAGATTGCTGGGTATCCAAACAAGTCCAAGGCCCGCGGGGCTGAATGTGAAACGCGGACCTTAAAGTGTCCTAGCGCTCGTGTCCGACACATATTACTACGGTTTTAATAGCAATTATTTGTTTGTTTGTCATTTATATACCATCCCTTGATACTGTTCTAATGTTCGCGTCTCGGGACTTAGTACGGAGAATTTAGTTTTAAATTATCCAAATACTTCCTTAAGTACAAAGCAAATTATCTCCGGAACGTCCTGAGACTTCGAAGACAGCAGCTCCAGCCTCCGGTTACAGGGAATTGAGATATTTCTTATGAATATATATTTTTTAATAACACTTGTAAATAAACTTTATATGATTTCCTCGTCACTAATATTTTTACAAGCGGACTTTATTACGTCAAAGTTTTCTTGCTGCCCTCTGAGCCCCGAGATCTTGGTACCCATACAAATAAACGCGTAGTCGTAGCCCACATTATATATTTTTTATTAAGTTTTACCTGTACTTATTTATTCTAAGAATTACTTTATAATAATTTTTTATGTCTTTTAAATTGTTTCATAATATAAATGATGGATGGAAGAGTAGTGTCGGAATATAACACTCAGTAAGGGAGTGTCGTTAAATGTCGTCTGTTGATACAAATAATAAAGTTACCGTACAAACATGTTGTACATTAATTTTTTTTAATAACATTTAGTTTAATGTAATCAAAACAACAACAGGAAACTAGTTATTGTCAAAAATAAATGTTGCATTAATATAAAATTTGAAAAAAGTGTATAAGTGAAGCATCTCTGTTACGCATTTTAAATCAGCATCGGGACTCTAAACATATAAATAATGTCCTCGAAGTGATTAAATTTGTTTTCAACTCGACGTCGGACCTCCACAAAACAGGAATAATGAAAAAAAGGCGCCAACTCGCCCCGGTCTGCTTACACAAATAAACTTTCCTCGTATTTTTTGCGAAAAACTTGAATAAAAAAAAAATATTCCAAAGAAAGCTGAACTTAAATTTATTACACCATTACTCTTAATCATAATAGTGCGAGCGGGACAGAACGATCTGTGTGCGACGGAGACGGCTGTATATATTTTTGTGTGTACGTTAGAGGGGGATGGAGATGTCCGTAGAGGCGCCCTCTGATAGTGTTTCCAAATTTTGGGAAAGTGTAGTGTATTGTTTGATGTTAGGGAGCGGTTACATGCGGCGGACTTTATTATACATATAGAGAACGCATTGTTAGTGACAAATATATAATGTTAAGTATTGTTTTAAGTAGCATTAGTACTGTAGTCTTAATAGCAACTACTTACATTATACAAACACAATATTTTACTTACGAAGTGTAAACCTTGAAACAATATAAATACATAATTTAGTAACACTTGATTAAGTCTTCGCGGACCAAACCATGGGAATTGACTGCTGCATTAAGAACATTTGGCAGTCAACAGAACAATTGCCAGTCAACAGAACATTTGGCAGTCATTTTTAACATCCACCCCCTTATAGCTTCTATATATTTGCAATATTGAGTGAATTCAAAAATTACTATTAACTATTATTAAACATTTAACAATTACAAAATTGTAGTTTTCGTTTTGTAGTTAGATATTAACAGCTTTTTGCTAAACGCATATAGAACTATTTACGATGACTTCAAAAATATCAGTCTTCAATCCTTTTTCTATCTCTTTGTTACGGCTAATCTCTAAAACAGCTTAACCGATTTTAAAACCAATTTCACTCGTGGGAGAGCAATGTCAAAAGCCGTAACTTCGGCTAACTTTCACCCGACTTCAAAACAGGATGAATTTTTTAATTCGATTAATTACGCTATTGGTACCACAATGCTACAATGAAAGTACTGTATTAAAACTATTTTTTATTCGAAAGGTATTATCCTGAGTTAGTGTCCGTTCTCACCAATTCATTATCTGATTAAACTATCTTCGACGAACAGAATAGATGCCCATAGTGATGACGGGTAGGTATTTTAAAGAGATATGTGAGTCAAGCCGCGGGCGATGTCTTATTAAATAACCTAATACACTACAACTGAATTAAAACAAACTATCAATTACCAGTTTAAATCTAGAGAGCTCTAATATGAATAGTAATTTTATAAAAAACAAATATCAGTAACATAATTAATATATATATATATATTTGTAGATTTTGATTCAAACGTCATGTAACCCGGGCTTAAAGTAATGCACCGGCCCCTAATCAAATACGTAGGGGTGAACTATTGGGGTGGGATTTTTGCTGTTTTCCACCAAAAAAAGTACATCGCACGCGTTTTTACTTAAAACACACCAGTTTCGAGCGCACGCGCATCATATAGCACGCGTCGACAACTGGTACCGAAAATTGGCAAAAAAATTAACAATTTAATCTAGTTTCGTAATTGTAACTAAATGCGGTTTATCATTTTGACTGTTTTTTGGGTTGAATTGTTTTGTGGTTATTAAGAAATTATAATAATAATGTTTTCAATATAATGATAATGAGATAACTTATAAATGGAGGACACAGACAGCGGAGCTGATAACAGGTGAGGTGTATGGCACACGCTAGACTAACGTACACACAGATTTAACTTAGGTCGAATATGAAATTCAACTGTCAGTTATCAATGTCAAATAAATATTTGCTTGTATTTAAATACTTTTCAAAATTGTCATGAATAATAAATGTTTTTACGTAATAATATTGATAACTCACAAAAATCGTTCGAAATTGTAAAAGTAATGATTGATTCGATATATTTTTTTTTTTGGTGATAAGTGAGAATTGTAAATATTAATTCAAACTTTACATTTATTGTCGTTTAATTGAACAGTATTTAATATGTAAGTGGTTACGTCATTATACTAGCAGCACTGTGACCAGGCTGCAGGCGAATACTTTATGAAATAAGTCAAGGAATAAAAAAATATTTCTTACACATCGCATTAAATAACCGATTAAAGATACTTATATATTGAATTGAAGTGTTATAATTTTATTTTGGTTACATAATTTAAAAACATATTTATAAAATAAAGAAGAATATACATA
>DVQP01001300.1:0-16121 GCA_018231745.1 Danaus eresimus | reverse complement strand
TGTATTTTTTGTATTTCTGTGTGTAAATATATATATTGAGCTGGAGTCGATGGCCCGATGCAATTTTGATTGATTGCGCTGTTTAGTGTAGTGTAACCAATCGTATTGAAAACTTTTATTGTCCGCCATCGGAAAGGCCACTGCGAACGACGCTAGCCTTGTCAAATGGTTTAAATTGAAAAAAAGGGGACAACCCTAATGACGATGCGCCTATGACATTTTATATTTTAGGGAGTGGTAATATTTGTGTGAAAAAAAATATTTTTTGATATATTTTGTTGGAGAGTTCTTTTCTAGGACAATTGGAAAAAAACTAACTATAGATAAATAACAATCGAAGAATAAAAAAAGTAATTGGTAATAAAATTTAAGTAATAGTTACGATAAAAGGACGTTTCACTCTTCGATAATGATATGTAAATTGAAATTTATGACAGTTTATGTAAATGTTTATCAGCAGAAACAAAATCTTGTTAATTTTGTGGATAAAGGCAAATGATACAAATAAGTTTTGCAAACGACAGCAATGGCTTAAAGCACGTCAAATTCAACTGTCGATATATTTTCAATTTTATTCCTCAGGAGGGCTTTTTAGTAGGGGTTGTACCGTTGTATTCGTATTGATTTTTTTACATCAAACGGGATTAATTAGATAGGATTTCATGGGAATGAATTGAAAGGAATCAATTGAAAATATAGACACGAACTTCCAACATTTAAGATCATTGAAAATTGAGCAGGATATTATAAAAATACAAATGAAATTTACGATAAGCTTGAAGAAAACAACAATTAGAATAGCCAATATTGAATCGCCGCGAGCTCCCTTCGATCCACCTCTACCTCCCCATTATTTTATCTAATCAAAAAGTTTTAAAAGGAAAAATTATGCTGGCCTTTATTATGAGTCAACTTTCTTAGAAGGGGAGACGGTATGTTTTAATAACGAACTAAACAAAGTCACCGCAACAACAACCTGCCTAAATCTCATCATTGTGCGAAATAGAATATGCTTTCAGATATTTAAATTGAACTTTCTTTAGCGTTTCCACAAAATAATTTACTGATGTTTATCAAAAGAAAATATTTAATTTAAATGATATAAATTTAATTTATATAAAATAATAAAAATTTGAATTTCAGATTGGAATATTATAATATACGGCATTTTTACATTTTTGATTTTTGCAGATGAATTATATTATACAGACCAATTAGAAATCGATCCACCTTATTAGACTCATCAAGATATTCAGATTTTTATTTTTTAGCTGATTTTAAATATTACTCAAAACGCCATAACGATCAAAGGCGCCGTGAAGCAAACCATTTCTATATAATTAAGAAGGCGCAGGAAAAATTGTTGATAAAACCGAGGGTCCGGAGTGGTGAGACACCCCAAACAGTTTCTTTTCTGTAAATACGGTTCTTTTTTATGTTTTTTTGCAAAATAAACTTAATGTCGAGGCGTCAAAATACACTTTAGCGCGTGAAAGATCTGCTGATTATATTTCACGAGGTTCTATTATTGCATACCTTGTATGCGTAAATCAGCGCCGGAGGAGAAATATTTTTTAGACAAAAAGATGCAATTACACGTAGAGGGTGAATTTTCCCTGTTAGACCAGTATAGCCAGTATCTTTTGCTTTCTATCCTTTGAGTCTCTACTTCTTTGTATAACATTCAAATAATAAAAATCTCCTTGGGATTATTTACACAATTCCATTTTAAAATATAAAAGACTCATATACTACTATATCGCACACAGTTTAAGAGTATAAATTTTTAATTTTAGTAATGTCATAACAAAAAACGTAAACATTAAAACGCAGCATTATAAAGGCACGCGTTCGCCAAGTGATATGTAAAACACTCGAAATTCAATGAATAGTTGCAAACATTGGGTCAAGGTTTGTGCCGTCTCAATGTCGTGCAACGGGACCCCGCAAAAAATATATGAAAGCGTTCCGCATAACGTATGATTTTTTTTTGAACATCACACGTCTTCTATATCATTTGTCTCAAGTTAAAGTTATAAGATCTGATATTAATGTTACCTTGTACAATTTACATATGTTGAAAATAGTCATAGTAACTAGAAATATCGAAGGTAAGAAGATATGTAAATTTCTATCCAGGCGTTAGAGGTAGAGGTATTATGTTAATATTTTCGAAATATTTTTTTCTACGGAACACTTAGGTGTTGATTTTTCCAATAAGACTTGCGATTTCAACCTCCCCAGTCTAACTAGCATAACATACATAATGTAACGTTGTCGTTCAAGGACACCTTATGTGACTACGTCGTTTTGTTCAGCAATCATTTATGCATTCAAATTCTGATAACTATATAAACATAGCCGTAGAGGTGAACCGCTTCAACAAAATCCTACAAGACATTTATTTTTGTCCCTTTCCTACTCATCCGTGCTTGTTTATCATTTTTTACCGCATGAAAGAAACGCAAGAGGAACGTGTAAGGCCCCATGCTGCGCTCTTTTACGTCCGCAAAAACACATTTCCGTAATCACCTTATAAAGGGATTACTATAAATAAAAAGGAAAAAGGAAATTAACCGCATTACGCGAGGAAAAAATCCAACCCCCAACAATATGTGAGCTTCCCACTGACAAAACACTATGTACCTATAGTTTTCCCGTGAATGAGACAATGCGTTATGACAATTTTTTTATGAGAAACGAATTCGATTAGGAAAATAAGACTTTATGTCGTATAAATAAGAAAGGGAATTCCAAAATTCTGGGAACCTAATTTTCTTAATTTGGTAAAAGAACATTCAAGAGAGCGTATGAAACTTTTTTAACAAGTTTTTAACTCGCAAACGACATCATTATGTACTAAGGGTTGCTTGGATGAGGTAAAATCCTTAAGGATACATAAAAATATGCAGTAAGCAACCCCTATGTAAGTTTATACCCGGGAGGCGCTGTGAGTAGGGGATAAAAAAGAAAATGAGGAGTTATGTTTTCGGTAATAAAGGCCGGACGAGAGAAATCGTTTAAGACGCCGCCAAATGAGATGGAACGAATATATTTGATTATTTTTATGGCGTGGAATGGCGATACGGTACGGTCTCGGACTTAATGTCTATTTGTTTTACTAGAATTCCATATTATATTGTTTATGGCTTGCTTTTTATGAAATACTGTTTAATTCTTTTATAATAAATATTACGATATTTCATCATTTTCTTCACAGACCAAACACTGGAGTAAAACAGCGCCAAATAATCAAGTTTACACGTTATGTATGATCCAAAAAAAATCAAACAACGATATCCCCTTTCGATTTATGATTTTAATAATTGGGAGACAGTCGTTACTTTTATGGCTTCTGTAAAAAGGACATAAATCAATACATGGGACAAAAAGTATCATTTATATTATGGACCTTCGTTTAATTGCACCAAAAAAAAAATCGAAATAATTTCATGTTGGATTAATGTTATATAATACTTTTTAGGCTCTACATACGAAAGTAGTTATTTTAAAAATATATTTCAGTTTGTAAAAATTTTATTAAATAATTTTTTTTAATTCTGAACTTAAATTCTACTTAACACACAAATCAAATGGTTTATGTGTAATGTTCTTTGTTAATGAATTGTTTAAAAATTATAAATACTAACATATTTTTTGAGTCACATATTTGCAATAGTGTTAAAAAACTTCACAGACACACATATTCTTACCCTTACCCCAGCGTCACATAATGAGGGGAAGGTTGGGTTGATATAATGCAGTTTTTTATTGCTTTCTCTATACCCACAAGTAAAAAAAACACTACGCTCGCATTATACATTTTAACTATTACAATAAGAAGGGTTCGGACTCAGGGCAGAGGGTAGGCTAGCATGGTTAATAAAAAATTTACCTCCACTGAGTTGTCGTTTACAAGAATTTTCGCTTAGGGATTTAGTAAAGTGTGAAAAACAAAATCATTGGAAACTTTCCAAATATCTCTAATCATTAAATTAAAAATAGCAGGACCTTTTTTTATAACTGATGAATATATTTAATACCATCCGAAAGATTCTGTTGCTTATGTTTTATCGCCAGGTAGCTTCTTGTTTCTGAGAAAAAAAATATTTATATCTCCTTCTATTAGAAATCCCATTGTTCGCACGGGGGCATGTCAGCACGCGACAAAAGGAACATTAATTATAATATCCGATTAAAAAACGCCATTTAGCTGCGCGAGAGACCTTTGTTTGAGATGATTGAATTTTGAATTACCAACATTAGATATCGTCTCTGGGGAGAGGCTGGATCTAAAAAGTTACCTACTAATCTGCATAGACAACAGATTAAAAATAAAAGATAAAGCAATAACCCGAGATCAAATAATGTGAACGTAACTAAGATACTGATAAACTACTGTTAAAAGATAAACAACGAAAACTGCCGAAATATGAGAATCCAATTCCATAAACCACATTGGAAGGAGGAAGCACGCGAGTTATGTTCGTACGTGCCCACACATAGTAATTAGATATTACCGTTCCCGGATAGTAGTAACTTGCACGGGTGTTGTTTTAAAAGGGAGAATAAATCACAAACACATTCGATACAAACACTGCTGTAAAAAAACATAAAAAGAAACAATGTCAGTGAGCGGAACAAAAGAAATTATACCGACGCATATCCATCGCGAAAAAAATCGTTATAATAAATAAAATGGTTAAATGAGACGCAGTTATAACAGAGAACAATGGCTGCATTTTATGTGTTAGGAAATGAATCAAGGTTTGTTTAGTTTAGTTTGGCTTATAGATACATTTTTGACATTTCCCTCTGTACCCTGGCAGCTGACATAAATTTTGGAATTAAATTCGGTCTCGTGAAGCACCGTATTATAACGATTATTTGTTTCGCCTGTCTGCCTTATATTAACTAAAGCATTTATAAGCGTAGATTATTTGCAATTATTATTTAAATTAGACGTTAGGACGGATTAAATGGAATTGTTCATGTTATTGGAAAGTTGCTTTGTGGTTAGTTCCACAGTAATAGGAACGCAACGTAATAGGCCAACGGTACAACCATATTTTTATAATAACGCACGCCACAGATGGACTATTAATCTCGAAGGCGATGCGTAGTTATTAAATCTTGGAAGAGCGGCCGATGTCGTCCGACGTGATATTAATGGAAGTGTATCACGGTAGCCATTACATACATAATTAACATCAAGCCTAGTGGTTAGGGAAAAAAATGCTCTTGACTGCTCCAGAGAGGCGACGCGTCACTCCTCTGACGAATAAAAACGTCATTAAAGATTGATCGCCCGAAGGAAGTATCATTAATATTATTCAATTAATAAAATGTAATTTCGCGAGGTAAAATGCTCACCCCGAGGAGGAAAAAGCAATTAGTGGCTAGATTGCAATCCGTCAAAACAACTGCGTCGAGTATTAAAAAAAAAGCGACGAGCGTTCATTAAATATAAAATTTCGCGAGGGGTGAATACGTAAGAAGTTTTTTACAGAAGACGGAGGCGCCCTCGTTTTATAAGTTTTTTTTGTCGAAAACAAACTATGTGGGTGCACAGTAAGCGGTTTTCGTCACAGTCGCCCAGAGTTAGTATGGGTGAAGTTTTTTTTAATTGCGCGGGTAATGATTGTTGTTATGGTTTTATGGTGTAGTAATGAGCGCAGTTCGCGGTGACATTTGCATGTGCTCGCGGGGCGCTTTTTTTACTTGACACTTTTGTTGATGAAGTTTTTTCTAACCGTTTTTTTCTCGTTGTTTATAGCTAGCGATATGGCTTTATTTAGAGTTCTGTGGTTAAACATTTCAGAAGCTACTTGTTTATAGCTAAGGGGTGGTTTATTGTTCTTTTTAAGTGTTTGAATTTATCACGTTACAATTTGCATTTCACACGCATTATTTTTGCTGTATTTAAGTATGTCACTCATAAATTTAATTGATATCATTATGACCGTGAAATTTAAGTTATTTCTATTTGTAAAAGAGTTCGATAATACTAAGGACTATTTAAGTGAATACAATGGGAATTTTCTAGGTACATATAACTATCTATCAAAAAATTCGTAAAACGATACTAAAAGATGGTCTGACGATCGAGTGACGTGCCGACGGGATCGATATAGTATTAGCAATCATTAAATTGGAAATAACGCTACATCGGCGATATACCGCTTTTCTTTTATAAATATCTCTCACGTGATACCGTGCCGTCTCGTGTCACGAACATTATGGAACGATAGAAATATTCAAATGGCGATATAAAAAAGACAAGTTAGGTAGCATTTAAAAAGCTTGTTTGTTTTGCGACGAATCGGCTCTAGACACGCGGTGCATCGTATCCAAAAGTATCTGGGAAATAGTATTTGGTTTTACTCTTATTTTTATAAAATTATTTCAACATCTCCAACGTTTTCAATAAAACTATTTAGTAAAAATAGAAAGTCGTTTATATCATTTAAAAGCTACATGAGAGCAAGTATTTCAACCGTTTTTAATTTTTTTTAGTTTTCACACTGGGAATAGTACCTATTTACTTGTATTGGTTTCGAAATCATTGATTGTCGTTTCCATGCATTTATTTTATTATGGTTGCTAAAGTGACTAAAGTTAAAGTCATATTACTTCTTGATACATTCCTTGTAATCAATTATAGTTTAAAGTTAAATAATAACAATAATATAATTTATATGTTACACAGGAAAGATAACAGTTACTAAAATTATTAAGAAAAAATATATCGAATACCATAATAAAGCGCATGTTATCAATACGGCTGTTAATGGAATGCCATTCTGGAAATCGTTTTCAATTTATAACCTTATAATTGATAAAAAGTATAAATTTAAATCTATATGAATATTCATATTCCCAGCGTTACCCACTAGTAACAATGGCACATTTATAGCAACGCTATTTATTTGCTTATTTAAAAAAATTTGTTACGCGTGTAACTTTTTTTTGATGACATAAATCTTATTTCTCTTTAAATTTTTATTTGTTATGTTCATTTTCGTTTAAGTTAGACAAGGATAGCTATATTTTTGATAGTTCGTAGCTTAATCGATAGATTTCCGTCATCGAAATGGAAGTCATTGATAGGTTTTTTAATGGTTTTAAAAACTCGTGACAATGGCGTGGATTTGATTTAGTGCCCATTATTTATTGCCAGTCGTAAATTGTAGCCGAAATTAAATCGCTCCTAAATCCGCTTTCTTTTCCCTCCATAATGACATATATGTATATATTTTTTCAATAATTGCTATAAATCAATTTGTTACTCCTTTATTAAAGAAAACTATAGTCGGTTACAAACTGTAAAAATATTAATTATATTATTTTATGAAATACCAAAGGATTAAAACAAATTATATAGTATTATGTGCGAGTTTCTTTGAAGGTTGTAAATATTTTAAAATATGTTGAATTAAACAATGGAGAAATTAAAAAATATTAATTTGCTCAATTTAAATACGCATTCGGCGGCCACAAAGAAAAACAAAAGGCTGGCTATAAAAATCTTGAAAATACAAAAGGATCTTTGAGCTATATGAAACCGCAGTGTTCAGAGGTGCCAAAGACAATGATAATTGTTCCACGTGAAATATAGTGTTGCCACCGACAAAAGGAGCATAGAGAAAAAAAAATACATTTCTCATTGTAAGCTCGGACCCATTCAGTACAGGTGGGGCGATGGGTGGGCATGGACAATGGGCACCATCAATGGACGATATGAAAGAATTTTTTGCCAAAAAAATGTTAGATATAGAGAAGGTCCCATTAATTACTATAGTCAAAAGACTAGTAATTTAAATTGCAAAGGAGCGTCTCAAACAATTGTTACATTACACCTTGAATTTAAGGTAAAATATTCATTGTTAGTTTTCCATTAATGTACTCTTATACTATAATTTTGTGGATCTTGTAATATAAATACATTAGTTGTACTTAAAATAAGTAAACATTACTTTAATAATAAAAATAACTATAACTTCAAAATATGTTATAATTCAAAATATGTCACCTTCGTAATTATTTTAAGAAAAAAGGGATTTCGATAATTAAAAAAATAATAAACATTAAATTCAATGAATAGGGGATTAATAGAGGAGCCGTTTTATAATGAGCAGCTGCGTGTGCGCATCTCACCGTAGAATAGACAACGATGACAAAACGTGTCCCTTGATGGCTACGGAGATAACAGTTTTGCGAATCGCTATTACGATTTTTACCTCATATCTATAAAATCTACATAGTTGTTTAGTCCTGTCATATTATTTTATTTTATGAATTTTTTCTTCTTTCAAAATTATATTTGTTTTATTATCTGCCCACGTGCCTTTAAAGAGAGATCGGTATTACATAATTTATAACCACTCTAAAAACAAAGGACCCAGGTAGTACTTCGAGAGCACCACAGAAAGACATTGTTTACAGCTTGAATGCAAAAAACGATATTGAATTTTAATCCAGAAACAAAAGTCGGTTTACGTCACGGCTTTAAAATAAAAGGTGCCGTTTGTTAAGGGATTACTACCCTCGTGGGAGAACCACAATATTGTGTTTAGACAATACATTCAGGTAGCAATTTCTCTTTGCGAAAATGACAGTTATAGATTTATAATTACATAGTTTTCTTTAATTTGCACCATAATTGCTAGATCCTAAGGTTTATATTTGTGTAAGTGTCATTATGATTTGATATTTTTAATAATTATAATTCTCCAATGGTAGCTAAACAATAATTTAGAATCTCGGACTTTTTTCGGTTAGATCTTATACGAAAAACTAGTTTAGGTGATTTTTTATAATGTGTTATTAGATCATCAAGAAAGCGAATTCATGAGAAATAAATTGTATTAAGTGTAATGTAAAAGACTTTTAGAATACGAGTAAGGGAATAGTTTACCCTAGTTTCTTTAATCCTTAGAACCGGATATATCAGTGAGGTTCAAAAATCAATAATTATTAAGATATTTAATTCCGCGAACCTACATATTTGGTTTAGATAACATTTACTCTGAAGATGTTAGCTTTACATATCTTTACCAATAGACAGGCAAACATGGCGACCAATAGCCTTATAAATTATAATATCATATCTTTTAACTTCGGGTAAAAATGCTAAGAAAACTATTGACGCGACTTCGGCAAACCGAGATAAAATAAATATTTTAGGGTGGGCTCGACCTAAACAAACACAGCCGGGATTTGCTGACCGTCGATATAGTTTCAATTTATTACTCCGAAATTTTATCACTTATAATATGCCAAGTCAGAATATTATTCTTCTTTATAGGTGCGGTTAATACATACCGAGTATGTAAATTGGATCCGATGAAATAAAGACGATTACTGAGGTATATGATGCGATAACAAAATATTTTTTTGTTTTGCTTTAGCTGTTTCATGTTTTTATTCTATCTTTGATTCATAAAGGTAGATTCTGAAGTGACAAATGTGTTCGTTGTGCAAATATGTTATACTACCGTATATTTTAAAGGTGGCTCTCTTTTCACTGGCAGAGGTACCATCTGATAAAAAATAACTTACGGAACAGTTTTTAGTGAGTACAATTAATATTGTTGAGCTCACGGCGCTGCGCAGGCGCAGGAAAGGTGCGGTTATCGCGAGAATTATCAAAAGCTTGCAATATTTCTTCATTAACGACGTGCCAGCGCACAACTCGTCATCTTATAGCCTTTAACACACTACTATGAGAGCCGTAAGTGTGTGAATTATGAACATTTTATTACATCCTCACATATGTATAGCAAGTGTTTAAGGCATACCTTTAATTAGCCTTTTAATATATTATATTTTTGTGTTTGTGGAAATTGACCGCATCTATATAAAACGTGTATTTTCAATTTTTGGAACTAACATATAACAATACACTATTGTTCATTTCCTTTTAGTGTTAAGATAGACGATCTTCTTTTCCTCGATCTAGAAGTTGAATCCAAGAAATCTTAATTTCACACTAGGCACGTAATCCGCGAGACGTGAACTATACGTTCCTAGAAACCAAAACAGTAGCAATAAACTCTAATACGGAAAGCAATACAAATGCGTGGCCAAAAGATGATATTTTACTCTTAAACAGAAGGCCCACAAAAAATATAGCCTATTTATCAAATTATATGACAGCATTCAAAAAACATAATTTTACAAAAATTCTAAAGAGTATTGTGTTTCATAATTAATGAAGCAAGGCTTTCTCGGTAACGAAATATCCCCGATCTTAGATTCGGATCGTCATTACTTGTCTCTTTGTGCGACATTCTTTTGCGCCCAGGTGTTCCAATAATTATACTGTACGGCGAAGAAAAAGACAAATAGATTTAAAAGGGAGTTATGTAGAAAGAGAGAACACGAGGCCCCTTACGTTGATTGATAACTGTGACAAAATGTAGCAGATGAAAAATAATAATTATGAAATCTTTTGTTAGGAACACATAACCGTAAACAGGGGTGAACTTTAATTCCTATAATATAACATCAATATCAAATACAATATATTCTATTGCAAAACGCAATATTTATAATAAAATTTTGTAACTGTGAAAGATACAGTATTGGCTATACTCCTAATAAAATAGCTAGCAGCTTATATTATCCAAATAATAGTTATGCGTATATATTTTCAAGCCAACATATACCTAGTTAATCATAATTTATTTTTAAATTAACGATCACCAACCCTAATTCGACACATCGCCGGCTGCGCAGTTCGCATTCAGCGAAGCTGGGTAGACAATGCGCAACAAAGCATACGCAGGTAGATTCTCCACTACCAATTTATATTCAACACATCATTAATTTGTACAAGTTCGAATATAGTCTCAAAAGCCTCTGATATTTGAGTCCTTTTTATAAGTCGTTCTCGACATTTATGTCATTTACATTTTGCAAAGGTGTACTCGTATTTTTTTCGGTTTTCATTAGCTAAGTTCGCGCTTTATGGATCACGATCGAGGGTTCGGACGTGGCTTATTGTTTCGTCAAATACATGAGAAACTTTGTCAATAAAACTGGGTGGTATTGTTCTTTTTTTGGTTTATCTTTCTTTATCTAATTTTTGCTTCCAAACTTTTGGGGTTTATATTTCTCTAACAATTTCATCTTCTTATTTTAAATTATAAGAAGTATTATTTATTTTATTTTACACTTAAAGGAATATTTTTGTTAATGCACCTACCACTCATAATTGAAAAAGCAAAGAGGAATAATATATTATTAATAAAAAATACTGGATCTTCAAATCTCTAATCGGCGTTAGTGTGAACAAGTAACGATGGAATCCTTTCGTATGATTGTCCTTTATATATTTTTAGTTTAATTATAACCAGTTCTTTTGTGAATAGCCACCTCTTTTGCATTCTTGTATTGACCAGTGTGCAACGAAATGTACGTTCCTAGTCTTTGTCGGCACACAAAAGTCCGCCGACTCGTATGGTTGCTTTAACAAATTATCGCTAATTATTTCTTGGCCTTGGCAAATCCGCCTCTACAGAACTCTACAGAGGAATAATTTCCTAAAAATATACCTGAAATTAGAAGGTTTATGGGCTTATAAATATTAAGTTTCAATACGGTTAAATAATTACTTGTCTAATATGTATATAGATAAGACGAAATTCATTTTCTCAATAATTCCGACAACAATACTCTACGAAATGTTCTTTAGGTTCATTATTTGCGGAGATTAATTACCTAGCCATAAGATATCTCTACGGACGATCGATATAGCATAAATCAATTTAATCTAATTAAAGGCATTACAAGTCTTTTTTCTGTTCGACAACGAAACAAGACTGAGTATTAGGAGATGAATCGATGAGATTATTCCGAGGTACGGGTCACCGATGGTATCTCCACACAACGTCAAACCGTCCATCCAATGTCGAGTTCTACAAATTATTTATACAGTCTAATTTAATTTAAGCCCCCTGACCTTTAGATGTTGCACTTGGCTCTGGAAAAAACTTCTCGAAGCGTCCCACGTGACTCATGCAACATTCATATCCCTTATTGTATTACCAGAACGTTTCGGATCGTACTAAGCGCGACGTTACGTGGATGAATCTAACATTTGTTATACAAATGACTTCTAGAAATGTATTGCAAATGAAATCTGGGCGGTTCCAAATTGAATCGGTGATTGTTATTGTGCCACATTGACTTTTATACTGATAGCACTCTTTATTAATTATGTTATATATATATATTTTGCAAACAGTTGTTACTTCTTCATTTAATGCTTCTATGTTATCTAAGTATTATTTAAGTGAATGTTCGGCCTTGCAGCACGTCTCGCCACGCAGTCTACGGCGGAAGTTTATGGCCGCCAGCCACTTTTATTGGCTACCTCATATCGAAGCCTCCGCAGCCTCCCATTGACTAAAGAAATATACTTTTTTATAGCTCTGTCACTTGGGTAATTTATTGATAATGAACGCACGTGCATTTCTATTAATATTTTAGGTCGCATAAGTTTTTATTCCCTACTTCGATGCATTGCTGATCCCTTTGGCGGAATTGTTTTTCATCCATTACACTAGTCAATTTAATCAATTCTAGTCAAATGTATCAAGGATATTTACGTTTCTACAGAAAAATATAAATATTTATACCTCGCTCTCAACATAAAAGGGAATATTTGACCCTGAACATAACAAAAACAATTAAATTAATACATGTGTTGTGCTTATTATAGAAAAAGATATAATGTATGCCGCTTGATCTACGATGGCTTTATTTGGTATCGACTAATTATCACTACCGCACTACAAAATGTTTTTGCTCAAAAATGTCCATCTAATTATAGTTTTTAATGTAAATGGAATGATCTTCCGAATGACAGCACCACATAAAACATACTGGTCGCCATAAAAGTCGTGTGCGGTTTTTCATCGTCTGACGTTTGCCTCTCAAAAATATATTCCTATAAATGATAATTCCTCTGCTGTAAAAGCAACTAAATTGAAGCAATTTATATTGATACTGAATATATCGAAACATAAATAACGACTTAAACTTCTAATATTATCATTCAAATTTACCTACTAGTGTTTCAAATAAACAAAATGTAACCAACATCAGATAATGAAACTTGCATCTTATTTGTCAATTTTTTTTTATAAGGCAATAAACGTATTATTTTATGTGAATAAGTAAAACCATCGGTCAGCCACGCACTCGTAAATAATCCAAGACAGTACTGGAAACACCACAGAGTGTGCTATATAATTAACCTTTATAGCTGTTATGGGCACTAACTCAGGAGCTCTGGAACAATGCGCCTGATGTTTGACACCTAATGGCCGCGTTGATGCGCCCGCGCAATAATGTTGCATGTTGTCGACCACTTCGAAACCAATTTGTATTTATTGCATAATGCGTATTCATTTCGGCGTTTTATGTATACACATATATTTTTATCCATTATGTATGTTTATAAAGACAATGTATCGAAATGTAAAAAAAAATACCTTTGTATAAAATAATTTGACATGATGCTATTCTGTTTATGACCACTTACCTGAAAAAGAAAACAAGAGTTTAGTGGTTAAATCCAAACACCATCAAACAAATAAATAAAGACGCACTCGTTGAGAGCACCGAACTAGACACATCTAAGAATACCGGTAATAGTAGTTCTAATGGCAACACAGAATACCTTACGCACAATACGTTATAGCTCGGAAATCTCTATTAGACACGATTAGTCCATCGGTATGTAGAACCGACACGCGCGGAAGACATTCCGAGAGTTTTTTAATAAATACCTTAGCTCGGAAAGCAAAAGCTTATTAATGGTTTTGTAACAGCGTATGTTGCAGATGTATTACATGATATGAACATGCCTTAATATTTTTTGTTACCAAGAGCTTTAGAATTATTATAGAAGTGATACAGTTATGATTGACATTCTTATCTTTTGAGACTTGTATGTCAGTGATAATATCGATAAAACTCATTATGATTATAATTAAAACTATTGATTTTTTTAAGTTTTTAAATTCAGGGAGTTAAGTGTATTCAAGCATGGGAACGGTTTAACAAGGCAAACCGATTAAGAGCCAACCGTAGAGAAATATCTCACGACTTTACCTTGTTACAAATTATAGACGCATTCTTGTTTCAGTCTTCCTTAAGCTAAGGCCAGACTATTGGTTACAAATTCCATTACTGTAATCATATTACATTTTAGTTAATCCAATAAAAATAACTGTGAAATTAAAATTAATTGTTTCGCTTTATGTTCATATTTCTGTGAAGATAAAACATTAACCGGTAGCAGTATACCCCTTACTTTTATTTTAATGTTTTAATTACATATTCCTCTTACTACTTTTCTATTTATTTGACAATGACTCAGCAATTATAATTTAATATAATATGTTCCACCAAAAGTATTACATCGTATTACGCAAAATTTTTGTCATTACTCGTCTGCGCTCGCCCTAAGAGTGACCGCAATTAAAATAAGATAATATAACTTTGCAAAAAATAAAGCGGAATAAATGAGAAATTGTCTTAGACAAAAAACATTGTCGAGAATAGATATTGTTGGTTTCTAGGGGACATGATATTTTATATCTAATTTTAATCTTTAAATGTTTTTTTTTTCAGTTTGCACTATTGAAGTCAGATAAAGATATCAAATAAATAATTTCATCAAGTGATTCAAACATTTTATGAGTAAGAAGAGGATTTTTCTTTAACAAGAATATGTATAGTATTTCTCAAGTATCCGTTCTAACAAGGCTCAATCTGTTTATCGGTGATATCATTTTAATACAGGAATTAACAATTGATCCACTCGCATCGTCTGCTGAGAGTGCGTGGTTGACAAGTTGTGGCATCTCAAAACATCTTTTGTACTTTGACCACCCGATAAGAATAGAAACAGAAATTCCATGCGCGCGCGCCGATTACATTCGTAGGTGAAAATAAAAGATTGTTTATAAAGCCGAAGAAAACGACATGACAATAGAACAGTGATGGCTTAGACTCTGACATTCACCGTCATTGTAATTCGAACTAAATTCGTATTTACCTCCAATGATTTAGAGTTCATTAATTTAAAGACATTCCGAGACATGTGGCTTTAAGGAGATGATTATGAAAAGTGGGGGCGTGATGTGCGAGTGAGAGGAAATGATGGGAGGAAATGAGAGGGAACGCCGTGAGGGTCACAGGCGTGATGTCAGGTCAGCCACTTTTGCACCTCGCCATAACAACGCGTCTCAAATTATTATGGACGTTTGATAAGTGTAGCCCGAATGCTGGATCTTGGTACTTTACAAAGGTAATTAAATGCTCAGTTCAGTTAATTCTTTTCGACTATAGTTCGAAACGTTATATACGTTTGTTTCCTTGACCATCAGTCATGTTCCCTTTCACCTATCGAGTGATAGAAAAACAAAAATACTATTTGATGTTCAAATTATAATTCAATGTCTGTAATTGAAAGCATCACTTTATGCGATGATTACTTCATTTTAACAGCACGAATGTATTAGAAGATTTTATTACATATTTTTTTTACGAATTTCTAACATTTATGATAATATAAGCGTAATAATTTATAGTAATAAAAACAGTTATGACGTCAATAATAAAATTTACGTTTTGAAATAACAAGATTAAGAGTGAAAGATCGGTGCTATATGAACGGTAAAGTCGATTCTTAATGCGGCTTAATGTGTATTTTATGATTGTTACACAAGACGCAAACAGTTCAACGCTTGGTCTAAGCGATCTCTATCTAAAGTTATTAAATCCTGTGATGTACCAAACATCAAATTATGAATGTGAAATAAATCAACGGGGTCGATCGTAAAACGCTTTATGTTATGTTTTGTCTGTTATTAAGATTACTCTTTTAAATTGGCCCAGATCTGGTACCGTGCAAATATACCATGATAATTTTGTTGCCTTCGATTAGTCATAAAAATGTCTATTTTAACAAGTTACTAAGTGTAAGGCGCCTTGAGATCGGGTCTGGAAAAGTTTTATGAGCTCACTCAAACTTTATTAAGGCAGATGTAATGTATGTAATAGGTAAATTTAAATAAAATATCTTAAAGTCTGTAACACACATC